>JARQOC010000003.1:132987087-133092821 GCA_033576535.1 Allobates femoralis | reverse complement strand
ATTAACAAATCCGGCTGTGGGTAGCTAAACTGTATATCCATTAAGACTTTCTTGAGATTAGCCCAAAAAAGCCCCCTGAACCTGTACCAGTTTACCTGCACTTTTTTAACATTGAAAAATAGGTTCACTGAATAGCTGCGCTTGGAGGATCGTTGTTGGGCCCAGTATATAAATGAGTGACCTACTATCCAAAAAGTCTTAATTCCTGTAAAAAGGTCAACAAGGAAATGTTAGCTCAGGTCTCACATACGTTTTATAGCAATCAGTTTATCAGTGTCGCATTCAACCCAGACCTGGCTGCCTCCATAGCTGCGCCAATCCGAAATGAATGCGACGACAAGCGAAGATCACTTAAAGGGATCCTGTCACCTCCAAAATGCCACCTAAACTACAAAAACACGTCCCTGCAGCATTCTATCACTATTCTCACACTTCTTTTGTGTCCTAAAAGCATCCTGTCAAAATAGATAAAAACCAGGGTCGGACTGGCCCACCAGAGGATTGGGAGAATCCCCGGGGGGCCCCGACACTTCTTGGCCATGCCCCCAAGCCCCGCCCCCCTACCCCCCTGGGCCCTGTATGGGGAGAGGTGAGGCCCCCCGCCCGGTAATATTGATAATCGTATTGGTGCACTGCCGATATGATTAGTGATTGTCTCTCTTTGCAGCGGCAGAGCAGGGAGAGCGATCTCCCTGCTTTGCCTGCTGTCGGTGCCACTCTGACTCCTCTGCGCAGCGCGATAAGCTCTGGTGGTCAGACAGTCTCAGGGCAATGACGTCATACCCAGAGACTGCTTCCTTCCTGAGCAGGTGTCGGCGCTTATCGCGCTGCGGAGGTAGCCCCAGGCCAGGCTGCAGGGGGGGGATGAGCACGGGGAAGATGAGCACAGGGAAGATGAGCACAGGGAAGATGAGCAGGGGGAAGATGAGCAGGGGAGGGGGTGCTGGTGGTGACTGAGGAGCCCATCTCTTCTGCCAGAAGAGATGGGCTCCTTAGTCACCAGCCTGGAGCCAAGGGTCCCAGGCAGTGCTCCACCATCCCATTCCCATTTGTTCTGCTGCTGGCTAGGGGTCCTGTAGTGCAGCATCATGTAGTGTGATGTGATGCTGCTTCTACTACTGCCCCCAGTATGGTGCCCTCAGGGAGCTCCCACATGGCATCACAGGCTGCCTTAGTATGACGCAAACACTGTGGGATATCCCTGAGGGCACCATACTGGGGCGGTGAGATCCTCACTTCACGGGGCCCTGTGATCTCTGTGTGTGATCCCTGAGTGGGCCCCGTGATCTCTGTGTGCGATCCCTGAGTGGGCCCCGTGATCTCTGTGTGTGATCCCTGAGTGGGCCCCGTGATCTCTGTGTGCGATCCCTGAGTGGGCCCCGTGATCTCTGTGTGCGATCCCTGAGTGGGCCCCGTGATCTCTGTGTGCGATCCCTGAGTGGGCCCCGTGATCTCTGTGTGCGATCCCTGAGTGGGCCCCGTGATCTCTGTGTGCGATCCCTGAGTGGGCCCCGTGATCTCTGTGTGCGATCCCTGAGTGGGCCCCGTGATCTCTGTGTGCGATCCCTGAGTGGGCCCCGTGATCTCTGTGTGCGATCCCTGAGTGGGCCCCGTGATCTCTGTGTGCGATCCCTGAGTGGGCCCCGTGATCTCTGTGTGCGATCCCTGAGTGGGCCCCGTGATCTCTGTGTGCGATCCCTGAGTGGGCACCATACTGGGGCGGTGAGATCCTCACTTCACGGGGCCCTGTGATCTCTGTGTGCGATCCCTGAGTGGGCCCCGTGATCTCTGTGTGCGATCCCTGAGTGGGCCCTGTGATCTCTGTGTGCGATCCCTGAGTGGGCCCCGTGATCTCTGTGTGCGATCCCTGAGTGGGCCCCGTGATCTCTGTGTGCGATCCCTGAGTGGGCCCCGTGATCTCTGTGTGCGATCCCTGAGTGGGCCCCGTGATCTCTGTGTGCGATCCCTGGGTGGGCCCCGTGATCTCTGTGTGCGATCCCTGGGTGGGCCCCGTGATCTCTGTGTGCGATCCCTGAGTGGGCCCCGTGATCTCTGTGTGCGATCCCTGGGTGGGCCCCGTGATCTCTGTGTGCGATCCCTGGGTGGGCCCCGTGATCTCTGTGTGCGATCCCTGAGTGGGCCCCGTGATCTCTGTGTGCGATCCCTGAGTGGGCCCCGTGATCTCTGTGTGCGATCCCTGAGTGGGCCCCGTGATTTCTGTGTGCGATCCCTGGGTAGGCCCCGTGATCTCTGTGTGCGATCCCTGGGTGGGCCCCGTGATCTCTGTGTGCGATCCCTGGGTGGGCCCCGTGATCTCTGTGTGCGATCCCTGGGTGGGCCCCGTGATCTGTGATCCCTGGGGTGGGTGCGGCCGGGCCCCTGGGTGCCTAGTGGTGCCGGGTGCTGCCGGGTCCCTTTTGGTGCCTGGTGCTGCCGGGTGCCTGAGACTGGGAGCCGCAGAGGAAAAAGCTGCCGGGTACCTGGTGCCGGAGATCGGGAGCCGCAGAGGAAGAAGCTGCCGGATGCATGGTGCCCGCAAGCAGGAGACCAGGAGCTGCAGAGGAAGAAGCTGCCAGGATCAGGCGTGTGGAGTCAGGTAAGGCGCTGTTACTGCCAAAGATGGTGAATCAATAAGCACGATCTTGTGTTGGGCGCTCAGAAAAAGCCAGGGATCCTGATCCGTGGAAACTCCTATATTCAAGAAACCTCCGTCACCACGACATGTTTCGACGGTGTAGTGCCGTCTTTCTCAAGTGGAAGATAGCAGCCTGGAGGAGACAGAGTAGGATGGATGAATGGATGGATGAATGGGGCGGCCTGGAAGAGGGGGCAGAATGAGATGGATGGATGGGGGGCAGAATGGAAAGGGGGGAGAAGATGGATGGATAGGGGAGAAGGTACAAGGATGGATGGGGGATAGAGGGAGAAGGTACATGGATGGATGTGAGGAGAAGCTACATGGAACATAGTGTGTGTGTATAGGTAATACATGTAGCTTCTTCCCCTGACACTATATACAGAGTTCCTGTGTATAATGTCAATAGTGATCATTGGATTACCACACACTGACACTATATACAGAGCTTCTGTGTATAATGTCACTGGTGATGACTGTATTACCTGTACACTGAAACTATATATAGAACTCCTGTGTATAATATCACTGGTGATAACTGTATTAGCTGTACTCTAACCCAATACATAGAGCTTTTTTACATTTCTATTAATTTAGTGTTATTTGTCACTGTGGTGGCATTATGTGCTTTGGTCATGACATAACGGTATTTGTCCCTTGTATATGGTATTATTCAGTCACTATGTGGTCTCATGGTGTGGCAGTATTTATACCTTGTATGTGGTAGTATTTTATCACTATGTGGTGATATTATGTGCTTTTGTCATGGAGTGGCGGTATTTGTCTGGTATGTGGCATTATTTGGGCACTATGTTGTGGTAATGTGATCTGGTCACGGTGTGGTGGTATTTCTGACTTCTATCTGATAATATTAGTCTTGGTAGAGTGGATTTTGGTTGGTCATTTGTTTTATCTGATATCAATAAGTGGAAACTATTTTATTTCCAATAAATATTAAATACTTAGATGTTTAACTCCTCCCTGTCCTGTGACACAGCAGCAGAGATGCAGTGGTTTGCCAGAGAAAGCAAGTTGAGCATTTGGTGACCTCAGTATTTATAAGATAAAACCAGGAGTGAGTGAGAAATGCATACAAAAATTAGCTCTGATTGCTCCACTCCTGGTTTTGTCTTAGGCTGGCTTCACACCACGCTTTTTCCACTGTCAGGCTATGTCCAGTGCTTTGCAGGAGGCACCGGACACAGCCTGACAGGTCCGGACACATAGAAGCGGAGGGTTAATATGCCCTCCGGTCCTGTTTGTAGCCAGATTCTGCAGAGCGCAGCTTCAGGAGCTGTCCCCTACTGAAATGGTGCTGAACCTCTTCACAGGGGACAGCTCCTGGTGCTGAAGTTCAGCAGAGCTCACGATGAACTGCAGCAGTCGGCGTACGGGAACCTGACGGACTCTCAGGTCCGGCACCCAATAGACTCTCATGTTAGGGGGTGCTGGAACTGGGAGAATCCGGTAGGATCTGGTTTGATTAAATTTTTCGCCCAGTACACAAAAATGATGTAAGCTCCGTTTTTGTGTCCAGGTCAAAAATCATTTGCAGCCTGATGCTGCCGGGCAGGGACAAAACCGGATGGCAAATAGCTGCCATCCAGCCCTGTCCAGCACCATAGGCCTGCATTATGTCAAAATCGGGTCCGGGGCTGTCCGATTCACATCGGACAGCCCCGGACCTGATCACAACGTGGTGTGAAGTCGGCCTTACAAATACTGAGGTAAAAAGCTCGCCAAATACTCAAAGCTCCACATTCATCTGATGGTGCGGATTCCACCAATAAATAAGTGATCACCTTCCTAACCTATGCATCGCTGATAACTTGTTTTCACCAAAAAATCCTTTTAATGCAAACTACAGTAATGATACATCGCAGTAATGGTGAGCGCACAGTGATGTGCAGGAGCCGCCTGTGTTTTACAGTCAACGCTACACTATGATGGGTATAACGGATAACAGGTATTTGCATATAGCTGAAGAATGGGTGGGCCCCTGGAGTCAATTTTCCTGGTGGGCCCCAGACACCCCAGTCCGCCGCTGATAAAATTGATTTAATATTCCCTCATTAGCCATGTTAATTAGCAGAGACTATATTCTTTAGCCCTTAGGGCGTGTTTGTTTTTTGCCTGTCATCATAAGATCACGCCCTAATGGGCATGATCTTTTATTCATGTTCTATTCAAGCAGAACACAGCGGCGTGGGTGTACTGATGTCACCCTACCGGAAATGACGCGATTCGCGTCATTCATGCCCAGCCAGCGCCGTGGAGAGCAGGGAGGGCGCCTGAATAGAACATGAATAAAAGATCTAGGGCGTGATCTTATGATGACAGGCAAAAAAAAAAACACGCCCTAAGGGCTAAAGAATATAGCCCCTGCTAATTAACATGGCTAATGGAGTATTAAATTTTATCTACTTTGACAGGATGCTTTTAGGGCACAAAAGGAGTGCGAGATTAGTGAATGGATGCTGCAGGGACGTGTTTTTGTAGCTTAGGTGGCGTTTTGGAGGTGACAGGATCCCTTTAAATTCAACTCTTGAAGACCTTTTTTTTAAAGGGAACCTGACCCCTCATAATCACCCTCAAGCCTCTGAATACATGTCCCTTGCACCCCCACAAATCATTTCCAACGTTGCTCTTGTGTTGGAAATGCTCCCTATAAAAGATTAAATCTAGCCTTTTATACTTACTGAAAGTGCGACTTCTGCTCCCTGAATAAGCTGCTCATTAAGCTCCTAAGCCGCTCATTATCACGCCCCGATGGGCCTCATAAGAAATCCATGTCCTCTTTGCCTTGGATGACAGGGCAGGATGACGTCGTACGCATTGCGCATGCACGGCTTCTGCTTTATGGTGCTTCCGGCCATAAAGCGAAACCCACGCATGCACAATGTGCATGGTGAGGTCAGCGGTACACCTAAAGGGTGTACCGACGTCATCCTGCCCGGATATGACGCTATTTGCGTCATACCGGCTAATACGCCCATAAAGCAGGGCGAGAGGACATGGATTTCTTATCACGCCCATTGGGGCGTGATAATGAGCGGCTTAGGAGCGCACAGGGAACGCCCTATGCGACTTATTCAGGGAGCAAAAGTTGCACTTTCAGTAAGTATAAAAGGCTAGATTACATCTTTTATAGGAAGCATTTCCAACACGAGCAACGTTGGAAATTATTTGTGGGGGTGCAGGGACAGGTATTCAGAGGCTTGGGGGTGATTATGAGGGGTCAGGTTCCCTTTAAATGAAAGAAAATTGGAATTTCGTGGCTGCTCTCCTATTTCTATGAATAAAAAGAGGTCCTGAGATGTCTGGACGCATGAATAACCAAGTAGCCATGTTTGCTACTGGACATAGCTGAGAGTCAGGAATACTAAATAACACAATTTTCGCGCCTTTACCAATTTGATCAGTTTTGGATTTTTTCAAGAATATGTCCAGACGATCTGAAAAAACCCTAACGTCCGAAAAACGCAGGCCAGAGGCCCATGTTTTATTAACTGACAATAATTCACCAATCCTCAGTGCAGCAAAGAACAAAGTGACAAAAACAGTCCTAAATAATGCTGTTTCATAACTGTCAGAACAAACACCGGCCAAAATGAGCCAGAGCTTCCCCAACAGGTCAAAAGATATTGGACGTCTATCTTCACTTTTGAAAAGTGCCCATTTATAACCTATTAAAAAATTTTTGATTGGGAATAATAAAATGAGCGGTTGTTCACCTGATAATCTTAAAAAGATGGATATACCAGCTAACAATTTATGAATCGAGGAATACGACAAGCCTTCCTGTGCTAATATCTCTAAAAAAGGGAGAGCTGACTCTGTCGCAGGCTTAGAACAATTGAAGTTTCTAGCCGTGCAGAACAACACCATCGCCTCTAGGCAGCAGTATAATCTGACCAGGTGCGTGGGGCCAAAGAATTAATGATAAATGTTGGGACCAAGGTCAGATCAATTCCTATAGGTACTGTGGGCACATACATCACTCCACGTCCGCATCCGGTACTGACGTGTGGAAATGATCCAGCTGCTGATGGGAAAGAAGAGTGCCAATTACATTTGAAAATACAGGCTTAAAACAAGCCTTCAACCATATATTGTGTTTCGGTAGAACAAGCACTAATTACCTCAAAACTCTATTGACAGCAATGCCCTTTGAAGACATCGTGTTGGTGCAAAAACAAACACCTTGAGAATTACTAAACAAAAGAATCCTCTTATTCTGGAAATAACTACCCCACAGGATGAAAGCTGAGAGAATGGAAAATAGACTAAAAAAAGTAGCACTAAAACCCGACTCAATAACTGAAGATGGCCACAATTAGGACAACCAATGACCTCGTAAAGAACAACCTAAACCCTAAAGGATTAGAAGAACAAAGTAACCGCAATGACACAGAAGATTGGAACCCATTCTGCCAACAAGAAGTTCCATTGAAATCTGACAAAAACGTTGACCAAACCAACAAGTCCTCATTGACCTCAGCAGAGATAAAAATTAATGCAGGGGGTAAGAAAAACCTTTTATACTATCATATAAACATCTCATAAAAACACAAGCCATAGGTATTATACGTAATGAAAAATTCAACAAACCTAATAAAGACTAAAAATTGAGTAAGGAAGCAAAATCACTATCAAGAAAATGACGAACGAACACAAACAACTTGGAAATTATATCAAGAGGAAGCCTACATAACATATCTGAATCAATTTCAATGCCTAAAAATTCCAATTTACGGCAAGGGAAGACAGTTTTTTTCATCAGCAATCCGGACACCGAAACTACGCATCAAAGATAAAAAATTGGATAACAACTGGAAACAATCATCAGATGAAGCAGAGCCAATGAACAAAAAAATCATCCAAATAATGTACTATCTTACATGTAAGATAGCGATCAAGGATCGGGTTTAGGGTTCACCCACTTGGTACTGATATTCAAACAGAACAGTCTCTTCTTATTTGGCTGCTCAGGAACATGGCTTGGCTGAGAACACCGGTCAGGATCTGTCAAGGTTCACACTGACTCCTGTCAGACCACAGCTCCAGACCTCATCTCTTCCCATGTGCTTCTGACACCTGCAGCCTTCAGGACCTGGGCTGACATCACATCCTGTGACCAGTCAGAAGTCACATGATATCAGCCCTGATCACACCCCTGGAGGAAGTGTGTTAACTCATGCACACATATACTTGAATTAACTCTTTCTACTGCTGCAAACACAGTAAAACATTCACATTCCATCAGACTTCTGCAATGTATACCAGCCATTCAGTTCACGGCTGGCCGACATACCACATATTCCCCCCCCCCCCCTCTGCCTAAAGCTGTCCGGCTTGGCACCATAGATTCCTATACCAGGGGGTCGTCTGTGTCGCCACCAAGGGTCAGACCTTGTTACCCTGTCAGACTCTGTCGCCTCGTGTATGAGACCTATCGCTGTGAGGTCTTCCCCACCCACAACAGTCAGTACAATAGTGCACTTCCCTTGCACTCGTGTCCATTGTCCAGCCTTGGGCTGCTATCCCAGAGACATGGTTTGTCACTGTTGCCAGACCCTTTTCAGTCAGCACATCTTTTGGGTATGTCTTTTTGTAAGCTCTTTCTCTCCATGGCTGTCTCCAACGGGTAGAGTTGTAGTGAGATGTGTTTTTATAGTCAGATCTCCTGTCTGGTCTGACTCTAAGATATCTTGGTTAGAGCTCCCCCACCCCCGGCGGTCAATACAGCAGTGTGATTCATTTCCCTTTGTATCTATGGTCAATTCTAACTCTGCATTGTCCCCTATACTATTAGGTCTTTTGTCTAGGACCCTCAGCATTGGTGTAACAGGGGATTCTCTACCCCTCAAACTATTAAGCCTTCTCTCCTCAGAACGTTTTCGGATAGCTCTCTGTTGCTGCCTTTCTTCTTCACCTAGAGATGCATTGCATCCTTTGTCTCCAGCTTCTGCTGTGGCCCTTCTATTACTGGGAGGACCCCCACTTTTTTGGGCACCTTGATGTAATGATGGCTTCCATCTTCGGCAGCGACGTTTTCTCTCGATTCTTGCTCTTTCCAGCCTTAACTGCTGCACTTCTTTTAGGTGACTCACCCTTTAAGTGAAAAGAATCTGCATATTGTCAAGACTCTCTACTGACCCCACTATGAGGAATGGAACCATACCCACTTTAATGGGTATCTTCTCTTCTCTATCATCAGGAATTCGTGCCCTTGTCACTCCAGACTTGTCCACCATGTCCTGCATGAGTCATACATTTTTCCCTATGACTTCTCTCAGCAGAGCACTAGGCACCTGGACAACATCTTGCAGTAGATTTTGGCCTTTCCTCATTAGTCCCAGCTGCCTAGCAGCTTTTTTTGTTCTTCAGCCGGATCAACTGCTTCATGCGAATACACCTAAAGTGAATGTCCCTCAGGATAGCCACCCGATTCACAGTGAATTTGGATGTGGACAGAACCACCAGCTGTGTACCTTCAGGAGACCAGTACACCTTACAGGCTTCCACGGCCTTCTTAAAGTCATCATGCACAGACTCTATGGCACACTCGTCTCTCAAGTTTTCCGGAACCTCTACCAGGCACTTGAACAAGGGAGTCTCACCCTTCTCTTCTGCCACGATATGATCACCGTGCTCAGTGTCCGGAATAGTCTCTCTCTCCGGACTTCCACCTCTTCGAGATGGTTTAACAAAATGGACACCTGCCGCTCCATAGTCTCCAACGCTGCCTTATTCATCAACTGGCTTTCAGCCAGGCGAGCTCTGAGCTCAGATATCTCTCTCTCCAACACACTTACTCGGCACTCAGCAGCCTGTTTCTGAAGTTTTTCTTGCTTTAACTGCTCTTTTATTTGAAGAGTCCTTTCAGACATCTCTCTCTCCAGTGCACATACTCTGCTCTCGACAGCATATCTCTGAAGCTTCTCCTGCTTTAAATGGGCTTGTATCATCTCCTTGAGCCTCCTTAGCTTGCTTCTTCCATCCTCCGGATGGGTTGAGCTTCCATCACTCGAGGAGGTATCTGTTTCAGACCTCACTTCCTCTGTAGCTTCTGCACCCTTGATCTTCACCTGGGTCTCCGCCTTCTCTTGGGTCTCCGCAGTGTCACCCCCAGAGGGTTTTACTCCCTCAAACTCTTCACCTTCAGGGGCTTTGGCGTATTCAACCTTTTCCACTACTGCAGTTACCTGCCTCTCTTGAGGTCCAGCAGCACCCCTGGCCACCTTGGCCACATCACCTTGTGCCTGTCCAGGGGTCTCCAGTTCTACATTCACCACTCCCTCTTGAGGTCTGGCAGCCCCATCTGTTGCCTTCTCCTGGGCAACAACAATATAAACTTCAGAGGCTTCATACCTTCCCTCTCTTCATTCTCACGGTCTTGGGAGTCGTCTACCCTTTCGGACCTTGCACTGCTCATTTCCATGAGGTAACCTGCTGACCGAACAACGGTTACCCATTCAAACCCTGGAGAGGATACACACACCATCTTCTTGGCTGGCTCCGTCTCTCTGACTTCATCTTGTGGAGCATTGTCGTTACCCTGTGTCAGTTCCTCTGGCAGCACAATAACTGTCTCAGCTCCAGCGGTTGCTACGGGCAACGACACTTCACCTTCCATCCTGATCTTCTCGGTGTCTGGAAGAGAACTCACACATGGAATAGAAGCACTTGACATATCAGCAGGGGTCACCGGGGCAGCTTTTTTGGCACTTGCTCTTTTTGTGACGGAAGGATTTGCCTTCCTTGCTGGGCCCTTCCTTACTGTACTCCCTTTCTTTCTCTGGGTCACAGTCAGCCCTTGAGTCTGTGTCACACTGCACAGTCTGGTGAACCCCCAAGTCACTCTCTAACTTGGTGTCAGCTCTATTCTTTTTCACTACCACATCACTACTTGCAATCCTGTGGTACACTTCAGGGGACGTCAGGTCACTAAGTTGGGGAGACACGTACCTTTGTCTGGTCACCCCTGTCTCAGAACCGTCAATTTTGCGAGGTGTTACTTCCTTATTGTAGACAATCCCGTCAGCAGAGAGCCCTTCATTCTCCTGCTGTAGAGGAGTTCCATTCTCCCACAAATCTGAAAACAGCCTAGAGTCCCAGCCTATTATCACCGGACAAGTTAAATTTGGGACTAGAGCGACATCATGGCTTGCAATGTCCCTGGCCGTCTCAAGGACCACTCTAGACACTGGATAGTCTTTAGTGTCCCAATGAATGAAGGTGACTTCAATCCTCCATCCGGGTATCAGGTAGACATCAGGCGCTGGCCTCACTAGGATCACCAGGCTGTCAGAGTCTACAAGTTCAGTCACAGATTCCGCATTGACTTCCATGGTACACACACGTATAAACTCTCCTGGAGGATAGTCCATATGGGAGACTGGACACACATAGTACGAACACACTTGTCCCTGGCAACAATCCATCTGTGCCGCTCCTTTTTGGCAACTACCGTGTTTTGGGACTCCACCCCCTTTTGGGCCATTATCCCCTTCATGGAATCTACCCCCTTTTTGGGACTCCACCCCCTTTTGCGCATCAACCCCTTTTTGGGACCCTGCCTCCTTTTGGGCCATTATCCCCTTTATGGACACCTTCCCCTTTTGGGACTCTGCCCCCTTTTGGCAACTACCCCTTTTTGGGACTCCGCCCCCTTTTGGGCACCCCAGTCCATAGGGGATACTTTCCGGGGACAGTTCACAACATGTTGCTGCCGCAGCTGACTTTTCAGCAGAAGTTCCCGTAGCTCCTCCATGCCGTCAAGCTTCTCTCGGTTTCCTTGTTGTACCGCCCGTACAACCAGGATCTCCAGCTTGTGGTGTATCACTGCTTACCAAGCAGAGCCCATGTCTCTCAGCCAGTCGTTTAACTCCTCCCACGTGCACCTGGGTTGAGAGCGTTGTCCACCTTCCTGGCCCCTCCAAGCCACAGGCCGATGCTTGCTTCCACGTTTGGGCACCTGTGTTATTACCCCCAGCAACCAAGCTGCACTGCTGCCGAATGCAGAGGCATACACCTGTGTTGTTGCCCCCAGCAACCGAGCTTGTAGGCCTCATCCATCGCCCCTAGAAACAAGGCTGCTACAACGCCCGCATTCTCCACCACATGTAAGATGGTGATCACGGATCGGGTTTGGGATTCACCCAGTTGGTAGCGATATTCAAACAGAACAGTCTCTTCCTCTTAGTTGATGCTTAGGAACATGGCTTGGCTGAGAACACCGGTCAGGATCTGACAAGGTTCACACTGACTCCTGTCAGACCACAGCTCCAGACCTCATCTCTTCCCATGTGCTTCTGACACCTGCAGCCTTCAGGACCTGGGTTGACATCACATCCTGTGACCAGTCAGAAGTCACATGATATCAGCCCTGACCACACTCCTGGAGGAGGTGTGTTAACTCATGCATACATATACTTGAATTAACTTTTTCTACTGCTGCAAACACAGTAAAACATTCACATTCCATCAGACGTCTGTAATGTATACCAGCCATTCAGCCCACGGCTGGCCGACATACCACAACCCTTAGAACAAACTGATTGTAAACACCATTCTAAAAAAGAAGAAAAAACCTCAAAATAAAAACATGCCATAGAAAAACCCATGGGCAAACATCGATCAAAAAAATCAAACCCGTGAAAACAAAAACCAAGAGAACTAAAACCGATAGGGTCAACAGGCAACAAGCGGAAAGCAGCCTTTATATCAGTTGTCACCAAAAAAGCATCCTGGCCCACTTCATGGAAAAAATCAACCGCCATATCAAATGATGCATAATGCACCGATGCAGCGTTCTTATCCACCTAGTCACTCAATGAAGAACCAGATGGATAAAAAAGGAGATGAATAAGTCTAAGTGACCCAGGTTCCTTCTTGGGAACTACGCCAAGAGGAGAGATCCTGAAATTTGTAAAAGGCGGTGATGAAAATGGGCCAGCACACCTACCTAACTCCAATTCCTTAAATATCTTCTCCATAACAACATCTGGAAATTGGCAAACAGACGGTAAATTAACTATAGAAGAACAACCCAACCCGTAAAAAGGGGGTACAAAAAAGCCTTTTGATAAACCGACCGCAATTTATTCAACTTTCGCCCTGTCGGGGTATTTTCTTAGAAACGGTCACATTGCCGGAAGTAGCACCAGTGTCATTGCCCTTAAGAAAGGGCTCCTTAGACGTTACAGCTTGAGACAGCTGGGCCTGTTTCTTGAAACATTTAAGTTTTTTTTAATGTTTTTTGCTCTTTTCCAAGATTGTCTTGTAGATGTCACACAGGGAGATATTGTAGGCAACACAACTTTCATTCGCTGGGTATAAGCAACCCAGCAAGCGATCCTTAACAATGTAGTGAATAGTGGAAGTTGCTTTCAACATCGCTATTGCGGTGTCACACAGAGCAATGCTAGCAGATTGCCTGAGCAACATTCCCAGGTTTCAGAACATGTTCTGCAACCTGGCAACTCCACTAATGCAACTTATTGCCGTTGAATTGCCCTGTCACACGTAGCAACGCACTAGCGATGTTGCTTCAACTTTGCCACGCCCCTGAGTTGCCGACAATGTTGCCACGTGTAACGGTACCTTTAGACATGGGATGTTTTCCCCCACAGACGGAGCATTCATGCTTATAACGGCAATTATGCAACCATCTGCAGGAGCATTCATTAAGATACCAGTACACACAGAGATATATTGCTTGCAACTCACTGGTTGCAGTGAAATCATGGACACATTGTTCCATTTTGTTGCCGTGTACAAAATAGAACAATGTGTCCATGATTTCACTGCAACCAGTGAGATGCAAGCAATATATCTCTGTGTGTAACGGTACCTTTAAAGGCAAAACACAGGCCTTTCTTGATTTGCTGAGACTTATGGTACCGTCACACGTTTCAACCTCGCAGGCGATATTGCCGGTAACTCCCGGGCATGCGCACGTTTTGGGAGCGTTGCCAAGATCGCTTTGGCGTTGTTACACGCAGCGACGTCACTTTCAACTTCGGGGCGATTTGACGATGCAGGAATCGCCTGAGCAACTTGGGAGTTGAAGTTGCCGGTGGACGTTGCCTCCTCACACAGAAGGCAACCACATGAGCAATGTGGCTTTTTTTTTTTGGGCGCGGCTAGGAGTGCTACAGTGTGTTTTACAACGCCCATAACACTGTGTTTGGTCGCTACAACTGCATTTGAAGCCTAGCTCTTTCATGTGTGTCAAATATGGATTTTAACCAACGCACGTGTGGTTTGGTTGGCTTCTCCTTCAACTCTCGTGTGATGTGTGGCAGCTTGTTGGTAGACACTGTTGTGTCGCCAAAGTGTAATATAGGAGCGCTGGTGTGGTGCTGTGTGTATTAAGCCAATTATGGTTATGGGTATGTGTTTAGTTCAGCTACGTCTGTTAGAGCCTGAATTAACTATGTGTGTGCAGATATATTTGTATCTGGTCAGTGATGTCACATATATAGTGTTCCCACACAATGGTATTGTCCATGTTTGTGTCGATATGAAGATGCGCACATAAACAGCCCACATCAATGGCCTGCAGACTTATATTGATGCTCCTTGTTACAAGCCCTTCCTGCACTATTGGAGAAGAAGATGAGTCTGCTGATGGATTCACAGATCATCAAATATGGAGCCTTGGACAAGGACTACCACTTGGAACGCATGAGCTGCCACCAATCCCCGCACACTGGCCCAGGTTATAACTATGCCCAGACACACATACGGGATTGCTTCGGCGATGTCTGAAGTTGCTTTTATCATCGCTATCGCCATGTCACACAGAATGATCACAACAGATCGCCTAAGCAACATCGCCAGGTTTCACTACATGCACTGGAACCTGGCGACTCGACTGAGGCAACTTATCGGCGTTGAATCGCCACGTTACACGTATTAACGCACGAGTGACATCAACGGCAACAGCGATTTTACGTCACTTTCGGGCGATGTCGCCGGCGATGTTGAAACGTGTGATGGTACCATTAGGCAATGGCTGTCTTTGAAGAATCATCGTATTTAGCCAGAGGCCAACATCCTTGATCACCCACTTCAAGGAGGGATGAACCAACAATTTCTGGCGAAATGCCTCGTCATAAGACAGCCATGCAGTTCTACCGAAACCTGCAATCATGCAACCTGCAACCATGAATGAAAGATTTAAATGACCGTTTATTTTCATCCTTAGACTTACCAGGCTTAAATTGCTCCTTAGAGGGCAATAAGGCAAAAAGATCAATTGACTCCCCTGCCCCAATCCGTTCCTTCTACAGAGAGGTGAAAACCTAAAGGAGACAATTCACATGGTAACACCTCATTGAAACAAAAATCAGGAACGGGAGCTCTTGATCCGACCTTTGCTTGAGGGCCTAATGCAGACCCTCCTGTACCCTTTATGCCCTGCATCGCTTCATTAACAGCTATAGAGACTAAATCCCTTAGCCCATCTACAAGTACATAAGAGGGATCATGAAATAATAAAGAAGGTGCAATCTCACCATCCGCGGAAAACTGGACCTCAGGAGGCATCTAGGGATTGGGAGCCTGGATAGAGACAGAACTGCGCTCTGCAGGTGGTGCTGGGTCAGCCAGGTCATCCTCTTCTATGTCATCTGGTGGCATCTTTTGTGGCAGCCACCGGTCAGCGCTCCGGCTGCTATGTTGCTGTCGGCCGTTGGTGGCAGTCTACGAGCCTTCCACAGCCAGCGCAGGCTCCAAGCAAACTGATCCCGCGATGCTTCGTGGTCACGTGGTAATTTGCGGTAATCTCGCCAGTGATTCCGCCCGGCGAAACTTGGACAAGCGCTTCATGGCCGGCACACTCCTCAATGTAGCCGGGGGAAAGGTGAAACCCGCCAATGCTTCTTCCGCCGTGAGCTCTGGCAAACCCCGATGTCCTCCGGGGCTGGATGGCTGGGACAAGGCAGGTACCTTCGATGCTTCAGCTGCTGGGCCGCCGTCACTTAGACACCGCAGCAGCCAGTCTCTTACTTCCGCCGCTCCAGCCTTCTCCAGTAGCCGCTCAAAAAATATAACTGTGAACCGTAACCTGTCTACTAAGAACTTGAAAAGTAAAGTACCCGGTAAGCTCAAAAGTGCCTGAGACTGTTCCTTTACCGCGCCGCTGCAGAGATCTCCTAAGGAGCCGCATCCCTGTTGTCCCTGAGTGCTGGCTGGAGAAACTGATGTAGAAGAGCCGGTGCAGCATCCAGAGTACGCAGCCCTTACATTACACCTGCCCCGGGGACACCCAGCCCTACCCGTGGAGGGCTTACCATCTACACTGCCCCTCATCAACATCCCCCAGCAGGAATACGGCAGCGGTGGTCCCCACTGACCACATACTACGGGTGACATCACGACAACCTCCTCTGTATATATCCCCTTTTTCAACTGACGCCCAGGCCACAGGATCGGGTCACGACCCCAATGACTCCCCAGCGACAGTAGCAGCGATCCGGTTCCTGGGTACCCCACGGCCTGGAGGCGCCTCACTTACCTCCAAGACCTCCTGTATAAGGTTCAAGACCATTACCCAGTAGGCCTGCAAGCATGGGCAAGACCACAACATATATAAAATATCTGCACCCTCCAACGTACTTGGTCACCCAAAATATGCTCTCAGTCTCACTCTATATAATCGTGCAGGAGTCTTATACACTCTATAAATGGTATATATTTGTGACAACCTTCTAGTTTCACTCAGATACATTGGGAGCATATTGCAATATTGATTCCCATTTGTCTTCTGATATGTCCCCCAAGTCTTCTACCTAGTTAGTTTTAGCTGTTAGTGGGTGCCTCCTGAGAAACTCCCATACATCCGTGAGATAAAGCCTCGAGTACCCCTAAACGGTTCTATTGTGTTTAAGATGCTATCTGATTGCACCATAATTGAGGGCTCCTTGTGTTGTTTATTAAATGCGTGACGCAGCTGTAGAAATTTCTAAAAACATATTCTGGTGTAGGACGAATCCTTTTGGAGTCCCTCAATTGTTTTCAATGTGCCTCCTTCCAATAGCAGCAAAATGTGCAAGGTGTACGGAAAGTATTCAGACCCCTTTAAATTTTTCACTCTTTGTTTCATTGCAGCCAATTGGTAAATTCAAAAAAGTTCATTTTTTTTCTCATTAGTGTACACTCTGCACCCCATTTTGACTAAAAAAACAGAAATGTTGAAATTTTTACAAATTTATTAAACAAGAAAAACTGAAATATCAAATGGTCATAAGTATTCAGACCCTTTGCTCAGAAATTCATATTTAAGTCACTTGCTGTCCATTTCCTTGTGATCCTCTTTGAGATGGTTCTACTTCTTCATTGGAGTTCAGCTCTGTTTAATTAAACTGATAGGACTTGATTTGGAAAGGCACACATCTGTCAATATAAGACCTTGACTCACCGTTGCCTGGGTTGCAGGTCTCAGGCGATGCTTGACTTGTCACGGTTCCGCGCCTGAGGCTGTGGGGCCCGGTGGTCAAATAAATAGGTGATTAAAGGATTGGGTTAAGTCTTGATTGTCGTGACGCCACCTGTGGGAGTCCGGTGATGGCACTGGCGCTGCTTGGGCCTCCGAGGGATGTGCGGCAGCTAGATGGGATGCTCCCCACAAGATGAGCAGTAGTCCCCTGGGCCAGGAGCTGTACTCGATGGAATACAGCAGCTCGGGTAGTTTGATGAGCCAGGGTAATAACAGTTCTGGAAGAAATGCACTGACACAATGCTCCTCTGTAACGGGTCTTTACTGTAAGTTCGGTGCGGTACACGGTATACAGTTTGTCAGGTAACAGACCGGGTGGTCCCAGTGATGAACAGCCTCTGTCCAGAGCTCCGCGGTGTTTCTCCTTCACTAACTGTCCTATTTTAGTTGCCGATGCTTAGTTGCTTTGTTGCCCGTTTTCCAGTCTGGATCACCGCTTGTTGGTGCTCTCCTGGTTAAGTTGCCTTTTCAGGGCTGCACGGCACTGTCCAGGCTCCTGCTCCTTCTCCTCCTTCTTCCTCTACCAACTTCTCCACTTACCTAATTTCCCCCACACTGCACCTTACACTCCTCCCACCAGGACCTGATTGGCCCTCTACCTCTGAGTGGTGCATGTGGTATATGGAGCTCTGGATTTAACTATTTCATCACTTAGACGGAAGATATTACATCTTCAGTCAGGGAAGCAATACCTTCCTGTGACGCACTCATTGCGGGGCGCCACAACATCACAGGTCACAGTGCATGTCAGATCAAATGAGAATCATGAGGTCAAAGGAATTGCCCAAGGAGCTCAGAGACCGAATTGTGGCAAGACACAGATCTGGCCAAGGTAAAAAAAGAATTTCTGCAGTACTCAAGGTTCCTAAGAGCACAGTGGCATCCCTAATCCTTAAATGGAAGACGTTTGGGACCACCAGAAGTCTTCCTAGACCTGGTCGTTCAGCCAAACTGAGCAATAGTGTGAGAAAAGCCTTGGTGAGAGAGGTAATATATACCCCAACATCACTGTGGCTAAGCTCCAGAGATGCAGTAGGGAGATTGGAGAAAGTTCCACAAAGTCACTGCAGTGCTCCACCAGTTGGGCATTTATGGCAGAGTGGCCCGATGGAAGCCTTTCCTCAGTGCAAGACATATGTGTGGAGAAAACCAGGCACTGCTCATCACGTTCCCAATACAATCCCAACAGTGAAACACGGTGGTGGCAGCATCATGCTATGGGGGTGTTTTCAGCTGCAGGGACAGGATGACTGGTTTCAATTTAAGGAAATGTGAATTATTATTATTATTTATTTATAGAGCACCATTGATTCCATGGTGCTGCACATGAGAAAGGGTTACATACAAACAAGTTAAAAATACAATGAACAAACTAACAGTGACAGACCGATACAGAGGGGAGAGAGGACCCTGCCCTTGCTGGCTTACATTCTACAGGGCAGTGGGAAGGGAGACAGTAGGTTGGGTCTGCTCTGGTGGTGGTGGAGTGCCGGGTCCAATGGTGGTGGAGCGCCAGGTCCAGTGGTGGTGGAACACCAGTTCCAGCAGTGGTGGAGCCGCCAGGTCCAGCGGTGGTGAGGTGGCACTGTGGTCATTACAGATTGTAGGCTGTTCTGAAGAGATGGATGTGGCCAAGTACCGAGATATCCTGGTTGGAACCCTCTACTAGAGTGCTTTGGACCTCAGACTTGGTCAAAACAAGACATTGACCCTAAGCATACAGCTAAAAAAAAACAAAGGAGCATATTGCAATATTGATTCCCACTTGTCTTCTGATATGGCCCCCAAGTCTTCAGAACAACTCTGTGACTATTCTTGACTGGCCCAGCCAGTCAACCTGACGTGACCTAAACCCTATTGAGCATCTCTGGAGAGACCTGAAAATGGCTGTCCACTAACGTTTACCATCCAACTTGACAGAACTGGAGAGGATCCCCAAATCCAGGAGTGAAAAACCATAAATCATAAATAAGTCTATTCTCAGCAATGAGGAGAAGGCTGCAAAAAACATAACTACTGATATGCATTTAGGCGGCAGGTCCTCCAAAAATAAATTAGGGCAGCTTCTTTAAGCAAGGCTCCAAAAGCGGTACAGTTACCCTCTTTTTTTTATCTTTCTGCCTCCCCTTGTCCCAGTATGAATCTGGTATATTATATTATATATATAGATTATCTATTATATAATCACGAATGGGATTTTTGCCCCTTTTGAGTCCGCTCACGCTGCGAGTCAGCGTGGTCATGTGGATACGAACGAAGCATTGGCCGCGCAGCGGCCATTGCGAGCAGCTCTAAGGCGACTCGCTATGCCCGCGCAGCGGGCATGGCGAGTCGCCTTAGCAGCGCGAAGCATTGGCCGCGAAGCGGCCATTGCGAGTCAGAGACTCGCTCTGCTAGAATCCCGATGCATTGTGCATCGGGCACCCATCTAGTATATATATAATCTGGTATATCATTAAAATCACACACTATGACATATGGGAACTCGGAGAATATGCGCCACCACCCCTAGAATGCAATAAAATACTTTCTTACTGTATGGCGGAGGTATATATACATAAATATTATCAATAATGGTTTATTACTTTAGATTTACATAGCAGACACACATACCTTCCTTGTGTGTGTGTCAGTGACCACTTTAGCTAAAAAGAGGGGAGACCAGTGCAAATTGGGTCTTATCCGAGTTACAAACTAAAGGAATAGTCAGAAAACCACTCACCAGAATGGGTTGTGAGAGTCACAACCACTGTACAGGCTTAGATCGGTGTGCATCACCGACAGCTGCATATTAGTTTGTGTCCTCCAACAAACTACCCCCCAGAATATACCGAGTTTATTGCATTGTATCCTGCTGCATCCACAAGATACAGGTGTCAGCTAGGGAACCCCAGTCTACAGGGTCAGACTAGTTTCCCTGATTCTCTCAGCCCATCTCTGCATTTCCGCTACCTATCCCTTGTCCGTTACTAACATCCGTGACACAAGTATCGCAACTGGGTGCTTATATGGCTATGTAATACAAAGGCAACTCAAAGAGAAAAAGATCACATAAGATTGGAGCAGAACTTTCAAAAAATATATCTTTATGATAAGAGTAAATATACAAAGTTTATTGACATATATGGACACAAGATAAGGCTTAAAAACTTTAAAACCAATGCATGTGAGTAAAGTGGTTATGAGTCGCCCACCAGGGCCGTGGGTTACTCTGAATCGGGCCCTCTCGTAATCGTCCTCTGGGGCTGCAGGATGTCAGTGCCCTGACCCAGCCCCATGGTCTCGGGCGAGTCAATAAAAGGGGAAAACAGTTATTGATCAATTAAATCGTGACGCCACCCATGGTTTGTGGCTAGAAGTAGCCACTGCTGCAGTTGGGATCTCTGGGGATGATGGGGGTTGCAGCAGAGATCTTGCGCCCTCCACGAGTAGGGCTGGTCCCCAGGACTACTATGTAAAAAGTGTAAGTGTGATGTAAAGTTCTCTGTATCCTCAGGCAACCTCCTGATGCTGGCTCACAAACTCAGTTTCCACGTCTCAGGCACACAAATGAAGGATCACACAGTTGTGAGCTTTTACCAGGTTTACTTCTTCACTCATTAGGTGTTACAACACAGTTCAGTACAACAGCAGCTCCGATGCGTTATCAGCAGCTGGGATGGCTTGTCTGCGACACCCCCTTTCATGTTCCTTTTGGACTTTTTTCACTCTTTTCCACACACTAGCTACACACCAGTGGTCAGGGGCTGCCTTTGGGCAACCCTCTGGGTTTCCTAGCCCTAGTTCGATGGCCCTCCTATTTCTGTGCTGAAGGTTGGGTCTCGGGGCATAAAGACCCCACACCCCGCCGGAGTTCGTGATTGGGTCATGCAGCTTCCTTGCCACTTCAGCAGAGCCGGCACTCTGGTTCTGGCCCGGTCCCTTGGTGTCCCCGCTGACTCGGACACACCTTGGACCCTCTCTTTATTCCCTCGTTTCTCAGCCTGGGACCTGGGCTAGCCATACGGTGGCACCGGCTGCCAGGTCCGGGTTCTTTTAGTCTGGTCTCTCTCTGACTACTTGACTGTCGGGTGTCTCTGTTGTTCTCCTCTAGACTACTGAGACTGACTTACCTCACTGACTGACTAACTTCCTTGAACTTGGTGTGCGTTCCATTTTGTTGTGTCATCTCCACCCCTTATTGGGCTCTGTCCTACATTCCATCCTCCAACTTGCTCCTCCCACTATCCCATTGCTAGACATGAAGTTACTTAGACTTGGGATCGGGGAAATGTGTTGGGTGTGTGTGTGTGGGGTGACTGACTTACCAGTCTCAGCTGCTGCGCCATCTTATGGCGACTGGTCCTCAGGGGCGCCACAGTTACACATACAATCTGTATCTATGCTAGAAATACATATTAATCAAAATAAGTTGCAGCAGTCACAGTAGTAAGACAGGGCACCAACTCCAAGTCAGAATGTGTGTAATATCTTAAGCATATAGCACAAAATGCATGAATTAATGTCCACCAGAAGCACTAAAGGTACCTTTACACGCTGCCACTGTGGCTAGCAACAGGTATCCACCTCACGTGCATGCGCACGTTTTTAACGGTAGATAATGATCGCTGATGCCGCATATACACGCCGCTATTGTGTTGTCAACTGAAGGTATCTTTGTTCCCCGGAAGTTCCAACAGATCCTGCAGCTTACTTCCTGTTGACTTCAATGCTTTACACGCTGCTGCCACAAAGGAATATGGGCGTACATATTTCGCGTAGCAAGTACATAGGCGTGACAGAGTTGTGTATTCTGTGATGCTAATACGCTTATTGGACAACGCAATAGCATCATGATTGGCCAGCCTGCGCAGGAAGGCTGGCTAATACATGACGCCATTGCAATTGTGTAGTGTGAATGGTCAGCTCTTTATATATGGCGCCCTGAGAAGGGACAGCCAATCATAACACAGTAGCCCCACCCAATGATCGCTGATGGGGCGTGGTATCCATGACGCTGTGGCACGCCCCTGGGAGTTCACTAGGCGACGCAACATCCATGCCTGTGCCCCGGTTAGACGCCACTACCATGGCAATTATGCCTTTCTGTTGCCTTCGGTTTTTGAGCACGGTTCAGCAACAGGTATCTGAGTCAACTGCAAGACACAGAAAGGAATTTCCCTATTTACACGCTTCCATTTCGTAGCAATTTCATGGCAACAAGCATAAATATCCCCAATGCCAGGCAGTTGCTACCTTTCAGTGGTGGCGTGTAAAGGGGCCCTTAAGGTACCGTCACACAGGGACATATCGCCGGCGATGTTGCCGGCGATCGCGGGAGCGCGCATCCCTGACAACATCGCCGGTGAGCTGTCACACTGAGCAACTTACCGGCGATGTCGCCGGCTAGTTGCCGCGGCTATTGCTCGCTGAGTTGCCCAGCAACCCAGCGAGCGATAACCCGCAATGTTGTAGATAGGCGGAATCGCCCGTAACATTGCGGGTTGCCGCGTTACACAGGGCGATCAGGCAGGATCGCCTGAGCAACATCGCCAGGTTTCCCAACATTGTTGGGAAACCTGGCGATGTGACTCAGGCGATTCATCGCCTGATTATCGCCCTGTCACACGAGGAAATTCGCCGGCGATGTCGCCGCAACCTGGCCACGCCCCTCGGTTGTCGGCAACATCGCCGGCGATATCTCCCCGTGTGATGGTACCTTTAGAGACATACTTGTAACAACATGCATGTAAACAGTTCACATATAGAAGGCACATCAGATATAAGTAATATAATAGTGTAATAAATTAGAATATCATCAAAAAGTTAATTTATTTCAGTATGTAAATACATAAAGTGAAACACACAAATTATATAGTCATTACAAACAGAGTGATCTATTTCAAGTGTTTATTTCTGTAATGTTGATGATTATGGCTTACAGCCAATGAAAACCCAAAAGTCATTATCTCAGAATATTATATAAGACCAACTGAAAAAAAAAATTTTTTTTAACTCAAAAATGTTGGCCTAATGAAAAGTATATACAATAAATGCACTCAATACTTGGTCACGGCTCCTTTTGCATGAATTACTACATCAATGCGGCGTGGCATGAAGACGATTAGCATGTGCCACTGCTGAAGTGTTTTGGAAGCCAAGGTTGCTTTGATAGCAGCTTTCAGCTCATCTGCATTGTTGGGTCTGGTGTCTCTCATCGTCTTCTTGACAATACCCCATCTATGGGGTTTAAGTCAGGCAAATTTGCTGGTCAATCAAGCACAGTAATACTAATCAAGGTATTGGTACTTTTGGCAGTGTGGACAGGTATCAAGTCCTGCTGGAAATGAAATTTCCATCTCCAACACGTTTGCCGGCAGAGGGAAGCATGAAGTGCTCTAAAATTTCTGGTAGATGGCAGCGCTGACTTTGGTCTTGATAAAACACAGAGGACCTACACTAGCAGATGACATGGCTCCCCAAACCATCACTTATTGTGGAAACCTAACACTAGATCTCAAGCAGCTCGGATTGTGGTCTCTCTAATCTCCTCCAGACTATGGGTCCTTGATTTCCAAATGAAATGCAAAATTTACTTTCATCTGAAAACACCTTGGACCACTGAGCAACAGTCCAGTTCTTTTTCTCCGTGGCCCAGACAAGACGCCTCTTGCATTGTCTATTGGTCATCAGTGGCTTGACGCACGGAATGCAAGAGTTGTAACCCTAGTCCTAGATATGTCTGTGTGGTGGCTCTTAAAGCACTGACTCCAGCAGCAGTCAACTCCTTGTGAGTCTTCCCCAAATTTTTGAATGGCCTTTTCTTAATAATCCTTTTAAGGCTGCGGTTATCCAAGTTGCTTGTGCACCTTTTTCTACCACACTTTTTCCTTCCACTCAACTTTCCATTAATATGCTTGGATACAGCACTCTGTGAACAGCCAGCTTCTTTAGCAATGATCTTTATGGCTTACCATCCTTGTGGAGTGTCAATGACTGAGTTCTGGACATCTGTCTAGTCAGCAGTCTTCCCCATGATTGTGTAACCTACTGAACCAGACTAAGGGACCATTTTAAATGCTTACTAAGCCTTTGCAGGTGTTTTGTGTTAATTATTCTAATTTTCTGAGATAATGAATTTTGGGTTTTCATTGACTGTACACCATAATCATCAACATTAACAAAATAAACAATTAAAATAGATCACTCTGTTTGTAATAACTCTATATATTAGATGTGTTTCCTTTTTGTATTGAATCACTGAAATAAATGATCTTTTTGATGATATTCTAATTTATTGAGATGCACTTATATAAGGTAGAAAAGACAGATATCTATAAACAAATATTTGATTAGCCCATATATGGGATCATGGAGAAACTGTCATGGTATATAGCATGTAATACTATATATATTCCTAGAGGAGCCCTCTCAGGGAATAACAAGCACACAATCAAACCACCTCTGACAACAGGACAGGAGAAGTGGTACTGTGCAATGTATATATATAGAATAATACAGATATTGAGGATTACCCCCAGTATACAAGACAGTAGAAGTGGTGATGTGCAGTGTATATATACTGTGCTAAGCTAATTTTAGGCAGCACTCACTTTTACTAAAGACAAAAGACTGACTTTAATGTACAACTATGAAGGTGGAACGGATTGAGGCAGTCGACAGGGTATGGGGTACTCGAGTACCGGGGCTGATAGCGGCTTTGATGGGGTGGAATCACGGCTGGTCGATCCCCTGTCCCGTGCCCTGGACCCTCAATGGCGGGGAACGGTGGGGGTAAGAGGATATTTACAATTGAACATGATGCCACCTGTAGTTCCCGGTAATAAGGTACCGGCGCTGTAAGCCATCCGCTGAGGTGATGGTGGGTGCAGCAGAGTGTGGAACAGCTCCCCACAGGTGGAGCTTTACCTCAGGGTAGCAGAGATTAGATAGGCACACAGACACACAGGGATTGTTGTTTCGGTACCTTTCACTGATGACAGGGTAACAGGTACAGTCCAGAGTATTAACCAGGTCCCCGGTGCAACTTGGGACTTCCACCTTAGAAAGTTATGAGGCCTCCTCTGTGTCTGTGCTCTGCGGTGTGGGATGAGTCTTGCATGAGTCTGAAACCACCACTGCTTTTTCTCCCTCTCTGTGCTTTGTTCTAAACTGGCAATGAGGTCCTTCTGCGGGGTCCCTGTTTCTCTTGTGGCCCCTGGTCTTATGCTTGGTCAGTTTAGTGTCTCTTACTCGCTCTCCTCGGGGCTGGAATTCTCCTGAGTCTTCTGGGCTTTTGCTGTAGCTCTGTATGCTGGCAGCATCGGACTCCAGTGTCCGGGTGTACTAAAGGGCTGTAGAACGTGGATGTTCTTAAAGGGGAACTGACTTAAGGCAGCCAGTAGAGCTCCCCCTTCAGGTCTGAGGTGGAAGGTGGTGTGTGCTGTGCTGACCAAGGTGTAATTCCCTCCTTGCATCGGTGGATCCTGTGGCAATCCCCCGCAGAGGTGCCACAAATGCACCTAAGCATCCTCATTTGCATATTAAATTAACTAGATTTTTCTGCAAATATTAAAAAAGCCCCCCTAAACCCGCGGGGCTCATGGCAACCACAGCTGGGCACATAGCAACCACAGGACTCATGCAAAACACAAGGTACATAGCAACCACTGTATAATGCTCTCCCCTGCTCCATAATGCCCATCTTGCTCTATAATGCATCCCAGCTCCATAATGCCCTCCCCGTGCTCCATAATGCACCCCAGCTCCATAATGCCCTACCCCTGCTCTATAATGCCCTCCAGCCCCATAATGCTCTCCCCTGCTCTATAATGCCCCCCAGCTCCATAATGCCCTCTCCCTGCTCTATAATGCCCCCCCAGCTCCATAATGTTCTCCCCATGCTCTATAATGCCATCTCCGTGCTCTATAATGCCCTAGAGCTCCATAATGCTCTCCCCCCTGCTCTATAATGCCCTCCACCTGCTCTATAATGCCCCCTAGCTCCATAATGCTCTCCCCCTGGTCTGTAATGCCCCCAGCTCCATAATGCCCTCTACCTACTCTATAATGCCCCACAGCTCCATATTGCTCTCCCCCTGCTCTATAATGCCCCCCAGCTCCATAATGCCCTTCCTCTGCTCTATAATGCCATCCCCCTGCTCTATAATGCCACCCAGATCCATAATGCCCTCCCCTGCTCTATAATGCCCCCCAGCTCCATAATGCCCTTCCTCTGCTCTATAATGCCATCTCCCTGCTCTATAATGCCACCCAGATCCATAATGCCCTCCCCCTGCTCTATAATACCCTCCACCTGCTCTATAATGCCCATCAGTACCATAATGCTCTCCCCTGCTCTATAATGTTCCCAGCTCCATAACACCCTCTCCCTGCTCTATAATGCCCCCAGCTATATAATGCCCTCCCCCTGCTCTATAATGCCCCCCAGCACCATAATGCTCGTCCCCCTGCTCTATAATACCCCCCCCCGCCCTATAATGCCCCCAGCTCCATAATGCTCTCCCCATGCTCTATAAAGCCCCCAGCTCCATAATGCTCTCCCCATGCTCTATAATGCCCCCACCTCCATAATGCTCTCCCAATACTCTATAATGCCCCCAGCTCCATAATGCTCTCCCTCTGCTCTATAATGCCTCCCTGCTCCATTATGCTCTCCCCCTGCTCCATAATGCCCTCCCCCTGCTCTATAATGCCCCCCAGCTCCAGAATGCCCTTCCCCTGCTCTATACTGTCCCTTATAAATTAACCCCAATTCCCACACCATGGCCCCTCATCTAACATGATATCTCATCTTCAGTTCCTTTTGGAGCACTTACCAGTGTCCTTGCCTCCTCTGCAGTCCCACAGACGCTGCAGCCTGCACGTAGGGGCCAGGGCTGCAGCCTCCTCTCTTCTGCCAAGACTCCCACAGTCACACTCTCAGCTTGATGACCTTCGGTGAGTGAGTCACATGACTGTGACATCACCAAAGGTCCTTCTATCATTGATGATAGAACAGAACTTGTGCTATTTACACAAATTCTGTGCTATCACTTTTGATTGTGACTGGCATGGCCCTACCATTCCGGCCTGAGTACCGCTAGCTGGGGGGACCCGCTCGGGCCCCCTCTGTTCAGCAGGGGGTAGGGAGGGGTGGGGTGAGGGGGGAGGGCACATGGGACCTCCTGGGGATTTACCCGGTTCCCTGGTAGGCCAGACCGACACTGGACCCACCTATAGGGCAGTCCCCACTTATGGCTGGATGGAGGAGTTAGGTTAGGGGTGGGTGGCAAAGAGGAGAGTTCTAGTCTTTTCTAGGTCGCTTGAGAGACAGCATGGAGTATGGAGTGAAGTGCTAAGCTGAGGGCCTGGTTAGATGAATCTTCTGCCAGCTGTTGAAACTGGGCAGAAGAGCAGGCTGCAGGAGGGGTACCAGCCCCAAACCCGATCAGGGATACTTCAGGACCGATTGTAAAGCTGGAGGTCACTGGTTCTATATGTCCACGAGGCTATATAGGGTCAGAGGACCAAAGCTTAACTTGCATGTCCGCAGTTAACTGCCTTGCAGGGAATGGCAACCACAGACACTTATGAGAGGAAAGGGGTAGCTTAGTGTCAGAACTGGGAAGTCAGCTAGAAGGCGAAATACCCTGTGTTTCAGCAAAGTGGACTCCAACTGTTGCGATGCGCTCCTGGTGAACACTAAACTGGCTGGACTGTAATCTTCAACTGCTTCAAGTAAAGGCTAAGAGCCACAAAGAGTCTGTGTTTTCTCATCCTTCCTGCAGTCTCCTGCACCACTACCCTCATCCTCCTCCTCTGCACCTTCCACCATCCCTTCTACCTCCTATTTCTTCCAAGAGATCTGTGACCTGGCTGGAGAGGGCCTACCACCTGGCTGCTCTACCATCACCCCTTGGTAGCCCCTCTACAGCCCCTGACCACATCGGGTCAGTACTCCAGCTGGCATCACAAACTGCTAATTCCCCTGTAAATACCCTCTGGGGACCGCCACTGTGATGTCCAAAAACATTTACCCTATGGATGGTCGAGTACCCCGGTCCCACTGACCGCGACACTGGCACTTCAGGGGTTCGCCCTGTGGAAGCCACAATGTATACCAGAATATATGTTCTAAAAGCCAAGTAGTACTCCTTACCCATTTGATTCCTGTCATGTGCTCAAACAATAGTGTGCAACCATGTTATTAAGTCATACTATACACTTTCATATTTCCAAAATTTGGCCTGGTCTTTAAGGTCAAAATTGACTCGGTCACTACAGGATTAATTGCCCTAATGAATATAATCCCCATAAAATTATAAACATGTGGTAGTAGTAGAACCATATGTACCATTCCTATCATAAAAAGAACCTGTTTTCACTGAGGGGCACCACACCATTCAAACCACAGTACAGCCTAGTTAGGGTGCCTTCACACTGCGGTCAGGTCCGATCCGGGGTTGTCAGGGGTGAACCTGACAGCCTCGGACCGGATCAGCTCACAGAACCGTAGGGATAATATGCCGTCCAGTCCGGTGTGCAGCCTGACGCAGCTGCCGCTGATGATTATTCAGGACCGCAGCTCGCAGGGAGCTAGCCGCGGTTCTGAAATAACAGCGTCGTGCAGCAGCAGGTGTCCGGTTCCCGGATCCTTCTGGATCGGGGCAATTTGGCCCCATAGGCTCCCATGTTAAGGGAGCGACAGATTGCCCTGGCAGGATCCGGGGGAATCTGGGAGACGCCAATTTTAGGGAGATTGTTCTCCCCAGACTCAAAAACATTGCAAGTAATGTTTTTGTGTCCGGGAGAAAACTCTGACTTCTCCCGGAATCTTCCAGAGAGATGGAAACCGGATGGCAGATAGCTGCCATCCGGCTCCATCCGGCCCCCTAGGACACTATGGGGCCAAAATCTGATCCAGGGCTGTCACCTCTGACAGCCACGGATCAGACCTGACCGCAGTGTGAAAGCAGCCTTAGAAATTTGCAGAGGTGCTCTCATAGTTCCAAAAAAAAAAAATAATAATAATAATCATTGACCCATACATTTTGTTTAGGACCCCACGGACTAAGTCCAAAAGTTCCGTTTTCTTTATTGAATTTTTGTTTAAAAACAAGGTGATAACTCTTTTAATAGTTTATACTTTTATCTTCATTTTTCATAAACTCTCTGAACCTATAAACTATGCAGTGAAATGGTAATAAATTAATTCGACCTTAGGACTGTTTTATGAAATATTAATTTAATGATAATTCCTGATTTATCAGCATAAGTGGATTTATCAGCACAAGTAAACATTGATATCAATTATTAAGTGTAGATAGGGAGTGTTTCTAACATAGGTGTACTCGTTTAACACTGCCTTCAGTGACTATTTATCTAAAACCACAGATGGGGAAATAATGATGGATTGCAGAAAAAAGTAAATGTTAAATACTTTTGTACTTTTTCATCAACTATATATATAGATAATGCAGGCAATCAATGGAAAAAACACATGAATCAATTCTTTTATTTAGCTGATATAGCTGGGAAAAAACGAACAAGTGGAAATATTTCAGCACTAGTGGGAACAAGTGGAGCATAAATGGAGAGTATATTATTCTGTTTTTATATTTTATATCCTAAGTGAATATACTAATGTTGACGTGGCTGAGAATACTTGTCTGATGATTCTCAATGTATTTGTGATTTTCTTTATCGAAGGACTACATAAAGAAGAAAGGTTAGAATTGATGTATCATTGGAAAAAAGGTTATTTTAAAGGGGACCTGTCACCATTAAAATGCAGTCTAATATGCGGGCACCATGTTAGGGTATATGCACATGAGGCAGTGGCTAAAGGGCAATTTTGTTGTATATGACCCTCAGGGCGCTCCTGTATTGGTGATGTCTGGATGCAAGTGTTGTATATGACCCCCGGGGGTGCTCCTGTAGTGGTGATGTCTTGGTGCAGGTGTTGTATATGATCCCTGGGGGCTCCTGTAGTGGTGATGCCTGGTTGCACGTGTTGTATATATCCCCGAGGCTCTTCTGTAGAAGTGATGTCTGGGTGCAGGTCTTGTATATTATCCCCTGGGGGTACTTCTGTAGTGGTGATGTCTGGGTGCAGGTGTTGTATAATCACCCCCAGGAGAGCTCCTATAGTGGTGATGTCTGGGTGCAGATGTTATAGCACCCATGATGTTTGTGCAATTAAAGGCAACCAGACACCAGGGTGAACTTGGAAACATAACACTTTACTTCAGGAAATAATAGGATACAGTCTGTGTCTGGTTTCACACTTGCTTTTTTTTTCAAATCAGGAAGATAAGTTATTTCAGGTAATTCTTTCAGGATCCAGTTTTTTGCCCATTCACTTTAATGATGTGAGGTAGAGTCCTGTTGCTTCTGGTTTCTTCCTGACATCATTAAAGTGAATGGGCAAAAAACTGGATCCTGAAAGAATCAGGTTTTTACCTGAAATAACATTTTCCTGATTTGAGAAAAACGCAAATGTGAAACCAGCCTGTCTGAGGCAAAGTGTGTGTGGTTCATCATATAGGATACACTTGATGTTTTGCATATAAAAGATGGTGTTTTCTCCTAATGACACAAGCAAATTTTGGGCCTCTCAGGCTGCTGGAGTACAGGTCTCTTTACTTGCAATAGGTGGTAATATTACACACAGTTCAAGTAATAATATGCTAATGGAGGGACCTTTGTGGTTTTGATCCCTGTGGCGACACACCAGTGGTATGGAGCTACTCAGAATTTTGGTGCTACCATTCGCTATTGCAGGGACAGGGCAGACAGAGTTTGTGGTGTGGAAGTCACATTGCACTGGTTTTGGCTGGAAGTCCATATAAACCCAGCATGGAGGAGACACCTGTGCGGCCTTATTTCTACTGACTATAAAATGCTCCACTCCTGTGTGGAGGCAATTAAATGGAGAGAATAACGTCTCCTCAGCATGGACTGGGATAGAGATTCTGGAAGCAGTAGTGCTTCCTCCCTCTCTCTTCACTAGACTGACTAAAAACCTGTGTGAACCAGTTCTAGGAATTGTGAGAAGCCTGAGGTAGAGGCTCTTCCCACTGTTGCTGTGTGTGAGAGGCCTGAGATATAGGCTCCTCCCACCATTGCTATGTGTGAGAGGCCTGAGGTAGAGGCTCCTCCCACCATTGCTATGTGTGAAAGGCCCGAAGTAGAGGCTCCTCCCACTGTTGCTGTGTTTGAGGCCTGAGGTAGAGGCTCCTCCCACCATTGCTGTGTGTGAAAGGCCTGAGATATAGGCTCCTCCCACCATTGCTATGTGTGAGAGGCCTGAGGTAGAGGCTCCTCCCACCATTGCTATGTGTGAGAGGCCCAAGGTAGAGGCTCCTCCCACTGTTGTGACATGCCTACCAGGGCCGTGGGGTACTTGGAACTGGCCTGGGTTGGTCCTTTTCTCGGGAAGTCGCGAAGCTCTAACCCATTCCGTAACCCTGGCAGTGTCGTTAAATGGGTATATAGTTTATATGGAATTATGTGATGCCACCTATGGTATTCGGCCATATAGGGCCGATGCTGCAGTTTAGGACCACTGGGGCAGTTGATGACTCAGTAAAGATGACACCGTTCCCCACAGGTGGAGCAGGGCCCCAGGGCAGATGAAACAGTCAAACAGGGCTGTAGTAATCATTAGGATGCAGGATGACAGACGCAGGGAAAGAACAGGAGGACACAGGGTTGTAGTTTCTGTTACCTTTACTTGGTTGTTGCAGATGTAGTCTGGGTCACTTATTACAGATGGTAATGGAGGTCTGGGTGGCCTAGAAGCAATTGGGTGATCCACCACACCAGGGGAATTTAGGGACCTCCCTTTTGCGCTCTCCCTTTTGGTCCTTGCTGCCTAAAGCTATGCTGTGACCCTCTTCTTGCGTGTTTAATTGTTCCTACCCATATGGCAGGCAGCTTGAGCCTTTTTCAGGTGCTGCTTCTCTCCTGGCGGCTCTGGGCTCTAATCTTCTGCTGTGCTGCTGCGTATTTGGTGTGGCCAGAAGACTTGCAGTCTTCTGTCCTCTGGACTAAACTGCTGGGTCTTCAGTACCCCACAACTCAGGACTCTGGTGTCCTTTTCTCTGGCGCTCGGCTCCGTGATGAGCTCCATTGCAGCTCAATTTCCCTCAGAGCTCTCCTCGACGTCTCTCCTCAGACGGTCTCCAGCTGTTACCTCACACTGACTGAACTCTCACTTCCTGTTTGTCTCCTCTTTTATAAGTGGTCCAACTGTCTTTCTACTGCACACTCACTGCTGCTCCCCTGAAACCAGGTTAGAGCTCCCCCTTCAGGCTTGGAGCAGAAAAAGTGTCGGATGCCGAGTATTGCCTTGTGTGGGCGACCCCTTCTTACTTCCAGGCATGACATCAGCCCGGGAAAACCAAAAAGTTAGTGAACCTGGCTCACTGCTGACTCAGTGCTCTGAAAAAATTAAATCACATATATAACCTGTATAGCTTCAGCACATGAATAAATGAACTTGTGAAAAATGTCTCTTGAAAGTAAAGTGAACTTCAGTCAAAATAAAGTAAACTTTTCGGCTGTTGCCTTTTTCAATACGACTAATACTGTAAAAGCAAAAAACAAATACAAAGAATTACATGATTTTCATACATCATGAACAGGCAATCTGCAACTGTATCTATATGTTAAAGCAATAACCATTGTTGAAATCAAATTGTGATACAGCTCACAAATCAAAAACAAAAAAGAAATTGTATGTTTCTATATGGTTTAATGTATCTCTATGTGCTGGTACACGTGCTTCGGGGTCAATGCAAATGGTTGAGCTGGCACTCGTGACTCCTAAAGTAATAATTGCATATTCTGGTAAATAAAAGAACATTGTACAGTGTATTTGTGATCAGAGAACTCCGTACCAATAGGTGTCTAGAAGGAGTCACAGATTGGACCACTGTGTCTTCGCAATGATTGGGGGCTATGGTGTACCAAGTGACATAATCCTATAAGGATACAAAGGTTTAAAGGTAGTGATGAGTAGGAAAAAAGAAGAGATAAAGAAAAAAGAAAAGAGAGTACCAAGAACACGAAAAGGCAATGTCCACATACCTTATAGTGTGACTATAATACATACAAGCCACTTATATGAAGGAGATGCAGTAATGGTTGCTGTATCTCATATCCGTAATGAATATGGTCCGGAGTTGACCCGGGTATTATCCCTTTAATCGGGTCGTAGGAGTCAGCTGATGTGTTCAAGCCTATGTGAGCTATGGTACAGACAATAGATTTTAGTATATGTGTATTCATAATTGTATAGTATCCTACTGTGGTCTCAGGTACTGGTTATCCTATAGTGAGGTGCTGCCCTTCCCATTTATGGGTCATGGAAAATGGCGCCAAATGTGCACTTCATTTTCTTTAAAAATTTTAAAATTTGTTTTCACCACTTAGGTAAAAGTAAAAATATACATGTTTGGTATCTGTAAACTCGTACCGACCCGAGGCATCACACCGACACGTCAATTTTACCATACAGTGAACATGATGAATAAAAAAAAACAATTGTGTAGTAGCACTTTTTTTGCAATTGTACCACACTTGGAATTTTTGTCCCGTTTTCCAGTACACTATATGGTAAATTAAATAATGTAATTCAAAAGTACAACTTGTCCTGCAAAAAACAAACCCTCGTATGTCTATATTGTCAGAAAAATAAAAAAGTTATGGCTCTTGGAAGAAGGGGGGGGGGGGGGAACGAAAACTGGAAAATCGCCCGGGATTGAAGGGGCTAATACTATCGGTCGGGGACTATACAAAATTACCACTTTAAAGATTATCCTGCTAGATTTGCTCAAACAACTAATTAACTCTCCCAAAATGTGATGGCTGGGGCTTCCTCTCTTTGGTGAGATGTCTAATACTAGATGTTATTGATGATGTTGCTACTCACAACTGCTTTTCCAGATTTGTGTTGGTTTGGAGTGCAATCAACTCTTTGAAATGATAAGCTTGTAAAGAACTGGTCTCAGCAGTAAATTGTTCAGAACAAAGTTGCATATTACTCCATATGTCTCCTCAAAGTAAGAAATTCATCCCTGCTCATGTATCATTTACAGAACTTAAAGAGTGGCTGGTCTGCAGATATATCAAATTGGTGGTTTACTAGGATTAATCCATCTCACAGATTCTCTTTAAACACTAAATTCTTGCAAAGCAGCCAATATTTCTTTATATAAGAATTAGGATGCATTTTTAAAAGTATATACCTGCTCTTGTAAAATAATACTTTGCAATTACATTTATAACCAGCCAAACAGTGTACTGTGATACCTTACACCAGGGGTGGGCAACTCCAGTCCTCAAGAGATGCAAGCACTGCATGTTTTCAAGATTTCCTTAGTATTGCACAGGTAGTAATTTAATCACCTGCACAGATGATGATTACAACACCTAAGCAATACTAAGGAAATCCTTTAAACATGACCTGTTTACTGCTCTTGAGGACTGGAGTTGCCCAGCCCTACACTACTAACTACATTCTGCTTGATCACACCTTTAAGAAATTACATAAATGGTAACCATTCCAGCAATATAGAATATGACCTTCACTACCTACACTAGCCATAGGTATGCCAGGTACATCGGAACAGGAAACCAGTGGTCAGCCTACTAACAAATAGCCACCACTTTAGTGCAAATATTCTAAAGGTACAGCCAGTGACAAAAATCCATCAAAGAAAGAATTGAAGCTGCCCTCACCATGGTGTTTCTTTGAGCATTTATTGTTATAACATTGGCCATTGACCTACACCTGAGTGCGAAACGGCCGTTGTCCAGGAACGTAGCCCGCATCCTGCTATTCACATACATGGCGCCTCTTTTATCACTAATAACACTTGAAGGGAACCAACCACCCCAAATGACCCCCCCGGACTGTTAATATGTGTCCCTACACCCAGCACACACATTTGGGGCAATCGTTTTTGCTAAAAAAAACTGTTTAGTAGAAGCTAAGATATAGCTTTATAAAGTTTAAAAAATGTTGCCGACTGGGTGTTACCTAGCTTGTCCTCCTGCAGTGTTCATGTGCCTGTCAGCCTCCTCTCCCCCCTCCCTTCAGTAAAGCCCTGCCCTTTCAGCCTCTCAGGTTTCAGCCTTTCAGGTTTGCCTTCTGTTATCATAAACAATGAGACTCCGTGCAGCAGCCTTTGACGAGGCTGAAAGGGCAGGGCTTTACTGAAGGGAGGGGGGGAGAGGAGGCTGACAGGCACATGAACACTGCAGGAGGACAAGCTAGGTAACACCCAGTCGGCAACATTTTTTAAACTTCATAAAGCTATATCTTAGCTTCTACTAAACAGTTTTTTTAGCAAAAACGATTGCCCCAAATGTGTGTGCTGGGTGTAGGGACACATATTAACAGTCTGGAGGGGTCATTTGGGGTGGTTGGTTCCCTTTAAAGAAACACCACGGTGTGTACAGCTTCAATTCTTTCTGTGGTGCATAAATGGTAACCATGTTTTGCACTCTGGTAAACTATCTAGGTAAGTTTACAGTGAGAGTGGCATTAAGTGAAGCCATGAGGTAGGAGGTTAGTAAGGATTCAATAGGTAAGAATAGTACTGCATAGTAAATCTTTTCAGGAATCAACCTGAGTAAACTAACCAGATCATATCTTCGTTACCCCCTAGAACGTTCCCGTGCATATATGGCATTTATTAATCAATACCAGCACATGATAATGAAAAATGTTTATGAAATAATTGATCACTACCTGCAATTTGTATATTTTCTGGTGCTGTCGCAGGGTACATTCTTTAGTTTAATTTAACACCTGTTATAACAAGTCAAATGGAGGTGGATAACCATAAACTACTTTTAGTATTTTAAGGCTGGAAGCACACTGTCCGAGTAACATGAGAGTTACTCGCACGAGTCTTGGATCATTCACCTGGCACGACTCCTGCCTCTTTGGACGGGATACTGTCAGTGGTATGTTTTTCAATGTAGTTCCAGTGCTCCCTTCCAGAGAGGGGGAGACCATCCCGGGTGAATGATCCGAGACTCATGAGAGTAACTCGCATGTTGCTCAGGCAGTGTGTTTCCGGCCTTAGAGATTGTCTCACCACCACTGTTCTTTTATATATATATAAGCCCCATTAGCACATAATTGATATCATAAAATGGGTCCCAGTATTTTTATTTACAGACTTCAAGGTGAGAAATGTGACGTAAAGGTCAAACCAAATGAGAAAATATTAAGGCAGACATTCCCTATGTTGGGAAAGGAAAATACTGTATTTCTGCTACTGAAGCAAGAACTTAATGTTGTACTGATACAACCACAAATAAAAAGATCACACTGTTCATAGAACTGCAAAAACAAAAGGTAAATTCACATGTCCATTTACACATTTTGTTTGTTCCATGTTAGGAACATATAAATTTAATATGGTGCATCAGTTATACAGATGGAACCAGATGGACCCCAGGGATTATTTTGGTGTCCATTTTTTAAGATGGAAGATAGTCATGTACATTAAACTCTGTTCACATTCACTTGCACATTCGGTTTGCTTGTCCTATCTTAGGAACAGACAAACCGAATTCATGGTCAAAGTGATTCATTGCAAAAAACACCAGTTGGGACTCAATTGATTATTCTTTGGTGTACATTTGTTAGAACACAAGAAAAAAATCAACATACAAAACTTTTTTCCATTCAATGAATGCCAAAGTGAATCCAGATAGATTCTATAATAATCAATAGAGATGATATTCCATAATAATCAATAGAGATGAGCCAATCGATTCGCACGTCCAGTGGCCACATTGGTATTCTGTTACCACTGACAGAAGCCCTGCCCGACCAGAATGCCCTGCACCTTGTATGATTAATAGGTCCAGCACAACATCATCTGGTTTTTGTTTGAGGTCAGTCTTTAGAATGGATAAACTCCAGCATGCAGACCTTTCCTTTGGTTCTAAAAAGCTTACATTAAATAGCTCCCTAGTAATCAATGGAGACCCACTAGTTTTGCTTGCATAACTGATGCAATGGATCACTATTGTTCAAGAATTCTGTTTGTCTGTTCCTAAATTAAATGCAACACCTATATGTAAACAAAAACCTAAGTAAAGATAATAATTAAAGAAAATTAAATATATTCCTGAAATCATCATCATGTAAGCAAGAAAACACATGTACACCATTATTTTTTACCGCATGAACACACACACATACAACTACACTGGACAGCTTTGGGAGCACATACTGTTCACTAGGTTGTAAATATTTATACGTCACTTTTCTACCAATAGATTACATTTTTTGGTGGATTGAAAGGGTTCAGCCAGAATCATGGGTAAAAACATTGTAAAAAAATACTGCTCCGGAAGTAGTGTCTCCAGCTCACCCACTCTGGGTGCATGGCCAAATGCCCACTGCGAGTATCCAAAGAAAAGTAGGACCGGCACTCCAATTGTCCCAAAGCTAAGACGTTTTTTGTTTCAGATAAAAAGCAATGATAGCATAGGCAACAACAAAAAATTAGAGTGCCGGTCCTACTTTTCTTTGGATATTGTAAAAATATACTAAAACCTTCCTACTGTACAGTTTGGGGAATGTCACGACAATTTGTAAATAAGGAGATAGAATCAAGACTAAGACTAACTTACTAATATCCACATCCATCAGTATTTTTGGCATATGGATTCGCTTTTACTTTTTAAAATGAACTGAATCAACATACTAGTGCTTCTCAATGAAATAGAATATCATCAAAAAGTTAATTTTTTTCAGTAATTCAATATCCAAAGTGAAACGCACATTTTACACATATTATATAGATTCATTACAAATGAGAGTGATCTATTTCAAGTGTTTATTTCTGTAAATCTTGATGATTATGGCTTACACCCAATGAAAACCCAAAGGTCATTATCTCAGAAAATTAAAGTAGGGAGAATGAAGTGTTAAAAACCGCCCTGCCATATTCTACGAGACATCAGAGGGTGAATATAATATTGATTTATTAGTCAATGCGTTTCAGGTCTCCCTGAATTATCCTGAAACATGGCAATATGATATTGATTGTCCTGAGGAAGAGGCTAGGGAGCCCTAAAACGCCTTGAGGAACAAATCAATATTATAATCACCATTTGATGTCTCGTAAAATATGGCTGCATGGTTTTTAACCCTTCATCCTCCCAACTCCATATGCACCATGCCGGGGACTGCAGCAGCCGTGAAATGCTTTATAGTGGTTGTGACTCTCATCGCGACACAAGGTGAAGCCTCTGATACTTATTTAGGTAATATTTTATCTCTCAGACCCTTCATCTTCCCTATTTTAATATTCTTAAAGAATGACCTTTGGGTTTTCATTGGCTGTAAGCCATAATCATCAACATTAACAGAAATAAACACTTGAAATAGATCACACTTTTTGATGATATCCTATTTTTTGAGATGCACTTGTAGGATTTTATTTGAAGAGCTGAGCTGGATTATATGTTACTTTCTCAAGGGTTAAACCTTTGGGTAACGACTTTCAATTAAATTCTAAACTGTAGGATGAGAGAGCAGATTAACGCTTTCTTGCCTACGATTGTAAATACATGCCGCACCCTCCTTTTGTACTAGTTTGAGGGGGTTCTAGGGCCATTTGTAAAAGAAGCACTTCATCATTCCTCAGTGAACTGAAGATCCCACGTTAAGTGCCACATCTTAATAAATGCCTACACCATATACGTGAAGAATAGAAAGAAGCAGGGCATATTGATTGGTATAAAGTATTTCATGACAAGTACTATTAGACCATCAGCAAATAAAATGATCATTTTGTCTAGAATTTCAGAAAACTTACAATAGAAAATGTGTGAGATGTCTCACAAGACTGGCAATACTTCCAGGAGATTGGGGTACATGGACACTTGTTGGCAATGTTCTGTAATAATTTGAGTTTGGTTAAAGAGATACAAATGTTTGAAGGTGAACACAATGTTGTATATACTAATTATGAGGCTGTAAAGGATTAGTCTGTTTTTATAAGGCCTCGCCGAAGAAACTGTCATTCATGACTCGATTGCTTAACGTGGTAATAAGCCTTATAAATGCGTTAACTATGTCAGTGCTGGAGCAGGAGGATTTAAAGCTGGAAGGCTGATGCTAAACAGTGTTGTCAGCTTGTGATTAATGTGAAGAATACTCACATGCCAATTATGTGAGTGCTATGTGTCATGCAATATTCTGCACAATGTGAAGTGACTGATCTAAGTGTTGGGGGCCAGGAAGGACTTGCTTACAGAAAACAAAGAAAGTTATTGCTGCCTTTAGTCTTCACATGCCTTTCAAGTGTTGGCACACATACTCATATTATATTCACATTGCAAAATCAAGGAGAGACCTACAAGCCATCAATGCATGAAGGCAGCAACGCAAGACAGCTGTTTAAAGGTATTGTATTTATTTGTATGCTGATTAAATATGGGCATAACTTCTGCCGCAATATTTTAGTAGTAACATGACATTCAGGAGTAATACATAGTAGTATTAGTTGTTACTTAATTTATTAAGGTGAACGACAACTGATTGCACTTCTACTTTAAAATATATAGTAATAATCATAATTATAATACTCAGGGACTGAGCCTGCAATAAATAAATAACATTATGACAATAGCCCACCTAGAAGATGAAGATGTGGCCTTAAAATAGATTAATGTGAAATTAAAATAGTATAATTTGCATCTAATAAATTGACAGATCATGATAAAACGAGTGCAGATCCATATAGAATACGGTGTATTTCAAACTTGCGACATGTACACAAGGCAGCCCCAATTTGGGAGACGTACTGTCAAATATATAGTTCTAGATTCCATGTTTTCATGAAGGATAAGAGGGTCTTCTCAGTTCATCAATGTTCAGATGATCAGATCGGGACATCTGCTTTGTATGGATACAGGTTGATATAATAAACCAGGAATATTTTTGTCCAGACAAGTAACACTTTGTTGGTCATTTTTAGAGGGCTTTGAGCAAAACAAAAGTGACCCCCCAAATATAAGGAAAAAAGAGCCAAACCAGCACATGAACATTGCTTCTCCAAACTCCCACCTGGGAACGATTTCTGGTATTGTCTCATCCCAAAATTCTTGGACTGTATCATAAGCTATCCAAGAGACTGGAACTAGAGCAATAATACCTGAGAGCAAAAGTAATGTCCCACCAACAAGAGCTAGCTTCTTTTTTCTGTCTCTTTCTCCATTCTTCAGACATTCCAAACACAGTGTAGAAACTATAAGACCAATGATCCCCAAACCATCAGAGAGGAACATCAGAATCCTCGCCATCTGAAGGGAAAATGGCAATGCCAAAAAGGAATCAAAATCTTTGCACTCCATGCCACCTTCATCCTGCACCACACAAGTCTGCCATAGTCCACTGTTCCAGATCTCCATTTCATTTAGATCTAGGTTCAGATTTTTCCAGAGAGGCACAAAGGTGCTGACACAGGTGAGAACACATCCCAGCAATGCAAAAAACATTGCGGCACATTGCAGCTTTAACCTGCGGGACACAGCCATTATGTCCAGAGTTTATGAGAAGGAATAGATGATGGAAGTAGCTTGTTGATAATGGGTGTTCCAGATCTTAATAGTGTGTTGATAATGGCGTTAGCGGCATTAAATATAAGCTGTTATATGTCATTTAATTCCATTGAAATTTCTGAATGAAGTTCTCAGTTACAGTTACTGGATTTCAGCCAATAAAGCACTACTGCCTTACAGACCAAGCCTGAAGTGATCTCATCACGATGAACAATGATTTGAAGGAGGGGTTTACACCTCTTGTTTGCTGTTATTTTTAACTCTGAATTAAAATGAACAGCTTTGAGATATTAGAGATGAGTCTTACAAGTATTTTTAGATGCACTTTTCAAAGGCATGGGCTTATTTATACCTGCTTACTAAATGCAAGAATTCATTGTATACTGAAAAGAATAATATGCCCTACAGCAGTTATATATAGAATAAAAGTAATAAACTGAATCCTTTGTAGTTCTGTAAAATGGATATCCTCTCTGAAATGTAAAGTATTTTCCTATGGAAATGGACACTTCACTGAATATTGGTGTCCAGTCCATCATTGAGCTTGGACTCTGGTTCTTGGATAGTGTGTACCTACAATGAAAAGGAATATTTCAATGTTCTTGGTTAGTGTGTACCTACAATGAAAAGGAATATTTCAATTCCATGGGCTGGAGGAATATTTCATTTCCTTAAACATTTCTCTAAAGTATATAGATTTTTTTCACACCATTTTTTTCCTATTACCGCTGAACTTGGCTGAAAGAATATGTAACTTCTTTTCCACAAACAATGTATTATCTATCAAAAATGAGCAAATTCAGAGCCTAGTACATTATTAGACTTGATCAAAATATGAAAGTAAAATCCTAGGATCAGAAAGGTAGAAAAGAACTATTTAGAACTAAAATGATGACAATCGCTAATGAGATATCTAAGTGTAAAAATTCAAAATGTTTTTCTTTTACCTTCCCCCCTTCTTTGTTATCAGCAGTCCTGTATTTGTAAGAGGTTTAATAGTCCACTTCTTTCATGATTTAACTTTTTGGATGTGTCTCAGAACAACGTTACTACCTTTGCCAGGGTAAATAATGGCTGTCGTAGGAGGAAGGAACAGCGAGGGGAAAATTGTAGCGATGAAACTTATTTCCCTGTGTGCAACTGTTTATTGGTATATCTGAGGATCCCAACAATCTTTGCCAAGACTTTCAGAAATTGTCATTTTAGATAGGACAGGGAAGAGGATGATTAGATAGACATAATCTGTGCTCCTAATAGGTTAAAAACAACACACAAGTCAAAACTGTCCTTGGACATTCACACATTTCAAACTCAACTCCTGAGTTCTTCGTTATACGAAGTCTTAATTATCAGGAGAGTGCTGAACCTACAACCTATATCCACTGTCTTACAAACTATGCAAGTTTGTTGACACTCTACTGAACTAATAACATCTTAAGGGTGAGCTTAAATGTTCTTTTTGGCTGGCTTCACATTTGCGCACGATGAGCAGCGTCCCTGTGCGCAGCAAAACGCAGGCACTATGCGCTCCTGTGTTTAACATGGGAATGCATAGTGCTTGTGTGTGGCTGCGTTCAACTGCGCATAATTTATGCACAAGCCGAATGCAAAATTTTGGATTTTTTGTGCGTAGCTGTGTGCTTGCTTTATATGCAAGCAGACAGCCTCCCACAAAAACTAAATGAAATTCAATCTGTGCGCATTGCCATCTGCTGGCTCATCCTTTTTCCCTTCTTTTTCTTTCTTCTTTCTCCTTGCCGCCGCTGGTTAATTTAAAATAACCGGCGGGAAAGCCGACGGCAAAGTTGGCTTTCCCGCCCCGCTATTTCAAATGAACAGCTGTTCATTTGAAATAGCGGGGCAGGAAAGCCGACTTTGCTTCCGCATTCCTGCTGCCTTTTTCAAATGAACAGCTAATGTGAACGTAAACATTTTCATGTGAACGCAGCAGAGATTGTCCGCATGCCTTGAAAATGGGTGGCCGGGCAGCCTCACCGGCAAACAATGGCTGTGGCCGGGAGGCTGAGATCAGCGCCGCTAATCTCTTCCTCCCGGCCGCCGCTGATCTCCTTCTTCGCCGCTAGTTCATTTAAAATAGCCAACGGGAAAGCTGGTGGCGATGTCGGCTTTCCTGCCCCACTATTTCAATTGAACAGCTGATGCTTCAGCTGTTCATTTGAAATAACGGGCGGGAAAGTGACCTTGCCACGGCTTCCCTGGCTTTTTCAAATAAAGCTGATGCTGAAGCATCAGCTGTTCTTGAAATGCGGACAGAAAAGCCGACTTCGCGCGAAGAAGGAGATCAGCGGCGGCATCCAGGAGGAAGAGATCAGCGGCGGTTGTCGGATCTTCACCGCTGATCTCAGCCTCCTGGTCGCCGTTGCTGACTGGGTAGCCCGGGCAGCCTCACTGACATTTTCATGTGAACGCATGCTCGACAATCTCCACTGCGTTCACATGAAAATGTTTGCGTTCAGCACTGCGTATGTGTATGCACTCCATACGCTGCAGTGCCGAAGACAAATGTGAAACTACCCTTTCAACGACTGTCACTGCTTGACATTCTTTAAAGGGAATCTGTAAACAGTTTTTTTTGCTATACAATACGATAGCAACATAACCTAAGGCAACCTCTCACTGGGCTATTTGATGCAGTTTTTTAGAATACCTATATTGTTTGATGAAGAGGTAGCAGAATTAAGAGTTAAACTGCGTATAACCTTCCATACCAGGACAGCAGCTTCGTTACCCTGTACATTGTGAGCAAGTTGCAAATCCGTGTGGAGGCGGTTAGGGGCTTTCACATCTGCGTTTTCGTAATTCGCGCAGATGCGGTGAAAAAACGCATCTGCCGCTTTGCCGATAAAGGTTCACTTGCGCACGTTGCGGTTTTTCCATAGGAAGTATAGGGACTTGCGGCAGATGCGGCAAGTGCGGTATTGCATTGCGGCAGGTGCGGCAGAGAAAAATCGCAGTAAGCGCGGTTTTTTTCTCTGCGCACCTGCGCAGTGCAATACCGCACTTGCCGCATCTGCGCAAGTCCCTATACTTCCTATGGAAAAACCGCAACCGTGCGCAAGTGGAACCGTTATGCGCAATCGTTTTTTCACGCATCTGCGCGAATACGAAAAGCTGATGTGAAGGGCCCTTACTCAGATTAGCCGGACTGCTAAATTGTGAGCTGTTGTCAGATAGTGTAATCTCCTGCTGAGTAAATGCTTATTGCACTGAAACTACAATGCACAGCCTGATAAGTGACACAACGCTGGATTCAGATTCCTCTGCCCCATATTATGCTGCTCTCAGGTTAAATAGGAAAACCTCTGACAATTCCCTTTAATATAAACCAACTGAGAGTGGGCTCTAGCTGTATTTGATGAGAGATCTGAACTATGTAAACCAAATTAATTTACCAGGTAGGTTTGATAATGTGATCTTATTCTAGCAAATCTCTTTCAGAGTTTCAGAGGGAGAGCAAAAATCTATTGGCACTAAAGTTGGACCTAGATAACTGTCACCATACATAAGAGAGCTATTTGCCCAACTTTATCCAAGTGCTCGAATCTTTGCTCATGGGGTCATGTCTTTCAACTGAGAGCTTCTGCCAGACACCTCTGGCAGAAGATTATTTTACCAGGGCATGATAGGGCATTTAAACTCTGTTAAAATAAAGAAGGAGTTAAAAATCTTCAGATCTGCTCTTAAGACAAAGAAAGAGCAAGTGGGTTTGGTCAAACTGGGCAGATGCTGGGAGTGGTCCTAAAAACTATGCAAATATGTATGCTACTATTTGTTACTATGAAAGATATACCTAAATTTATGCATCCCATACACCCATGTCTCTGAAAGCATTTAAGTCTTAATCATTTGGTTACAAAAAAAAAGTTTTGGTACTGACTCGCCTCACCAGGGCCGTAGGGTACTCCGGACAAGGCCTGTATTTACTTGGATAGTCACGGCGGTGTGACCCGGTTCCGTGGCCATGGCGGTGTCATAAAATGGGGATCATTTATGGGATTTGATTTCGTGACACCACCCGTGGGTTTCGGCAATTAGATGAATGGCTGATGCTGCACTTCAGATCCTCTGCGGCTGTTAGTATTGCAGCTGTGGTGGTGTAGCTCTCCAAGGGTAGGCCCCAGGGCAGGGGTAAAGTTTGTGTAGGGGCTATGGCGAGGTAAATAACTCAAGGACACAGCAGGGTGCAGTCTTTACAGTTTACTCACAGTTGTTACACAGCTCCAGGTATTCCTAGGCTCCAATGGGGTGCTGTGTTCTGTGGGTCAGGGATCCAGACAACTCTCGGATCAGTCTATCTACCGGGCCCCCCTTCTGGTGTTCCGTTCTCAGTCGTCTTCCTGTGCTAGCCCTTGCCCTCCTGCCCTGCTCCTCACACTCAGTGTCTTGAGCCGGTAACCTCGGGTCATGTCAGGCAACCCCATCCTGGTCCCTTGACCCTATGCGACCACCTTTTCAATGAGTAAGTGTGGTTGCTGACCGTGGCCTTTAAAGATGCCACCGTCTCCGGTTTGCTAGCTGAGTCTTGCTGTTTCTCCACTAGTCTGGGGCCGGTCTCCTCTGTGGCCTAGTCCCTCTAGATGACCCTGGGTCTCCGTCAGCTTAGATGCAGGCGCCATGAGTAGATTGCTCACTTCCTGTGCCCCTGGGACTCCTTCTCTTCCTCTAGAGCCCTCACTGGCTTCTCTGTCCACTGGGCCTCCCATTCCTGCTCCTTCGCCTCCAGCCAAGCCTTCTGCAACCAGCAATAATCACTGCAGCTTTGGCTTGTCACCTGGGCCTCTCCAGGAAACTATCAGCTCCTGCCCTGGATTCTCCCATCAGAATATGACCCTCTCTGCGTAGATGGTCTGGAGCACTGGCTCGGGTAGTAACGGGGCTGTAATGGGCCCAATTAAAGTGTCCTCAGCTACCCGGGCAGGGACATCAGTTTTACCTGCTTCAGCTGCTCCAACGGTTCCCGTTGTCCCTTCCTCGTCCTCCTCCGGGGCTGGACTTGGAGATGCTGGTCGGTGAGCAATCTTCTCCATCAGGGTGTCCTTCCACCTCTCCACTGCGTCCAGCTGGGTCTGTTCCATCTGCTGCCCCAGCTCCTGCATTTCAGCTCGCAGGAACCCCATGTCCACTGGGGAAACTTGTTCTTGGTCTTTCTCTGGGCTGCTGGGGGAGCCTTCCGCTCTCACCCCATGTGCCATAGTTATATAGCCGCCTTCTCTATCACGTGTACCGGGTGAGTTGCTGCTGCTGCACAGCCACATATGCATCTGCACCTCCCCCGATTCTTCTGACCTTGCCCTCTCTGTGGGTGGGTGTTCTCCATCCTGTCGTCGGCCACACCAGGAGGCGGATCCTCTTGGCTGACAGACAAGTCTTTCAGTATCACAGTCCTGGAAGTGGGCAGGCAAGGCCTTTCGTGCCGTTCTGCAACCGGCCCACGATGGGAGGTCGCACAACTCCCTTCGGCATGCATATGGCACTTATCTTTTTTGGTGGGCGCCATTACACAGTCTTAAACATGGTCTTTGGGCGCACGGGACCTGATCATTTGGGTCAGTACATCCTTTTTGTGACGCCAAGTTGACATGCCCCACCAGGGCTGTGGGGTACTTGAGACCGGGCCTCTATTTACTTGGATAGTCATGGCGGCGTGACCCAGCTCTGTGGCCCTGGCGATGTCATAAAATGGGGATCGTTTATGGGATTTGATTTTGTGACGCCACCCGTGGCTTTCGCCAATTGGATGGATGGCCGACGCTGCACTTCAGATCCTCTGAGGCTGTTGGTATTGCAGCTGTGGTGGTGTAGCTCTCCACAGGTAGAGCTGTAGGCCCCAGGGCAGTGGTAAAGTTTGTATAGGGGATACGGTGAGGTAAATAACTTGATTACACAACAGGGTGCAGTCTTTACAGTTTACTCACAATTGTTACACGGCTCCAAGTATTCCTAGCCTCTAACTGTGTCCTCAAGGTCAGGGCTCCAGACAACTCTCGGATCAGTTTATCTACCGGGACCCCCTGCTGGTGTTCTGTTCTCGGTTGTCTTCTTGCACTGGCCCTTGCCCTCCTTCCCTACACCTCACACTCAGTGTCTTAAACCGGTAGCCTCGGGTCCTGTTGGGAAACCCCGTCCTGATCCCCTGACCCTACGCGGCCACCTTTTCAACGAATAAGTGTGGTTGCTGACTGTGGCCCTTAAAGATGCCAAAGTCTCCGGTTCGCTAGCTGAGTCTTGTTGTTTCTCCACTAGTCTGGGGCTGGTCCCCTCTGCGGCCTAGTCCCTCTAGCTGACCCTGGGTCTCCATCAACTTAGATGCAGGCGCCACAAGTAGATTGCTCACTTCCTGTGCCTCTGGGACTCCTGTTCCTCTAGAGCCCCTCACTGGCTCCTCTGTCCGTTCTTTCCTTCCTGTGTCTCGGGACGAACTCCAACCGCCTCCATTCGCCAGGACGTTCTCCTCACACGTCAGTTTGTGTCCGTATCATCTCTCCAACTCCCTCATGTTTGTCCTTCTATGTCCTTTTACATCAGTCTGTCCTGTACATTCTCTTTCTTGCTTCCCACTTCCTGGTGCTCTCCTTTTTTACTTCCTCCACACACACCCTCTACCTGTCTCCCCTTCCAGCCTGGGATGGAGCCCTCCACCAATAGGATCCGCCCGAACCCCGAGACTTGGGTGGTGTGTGGGTTTTTGGGTGCAGGGTAGTGTCCCTTCCTTATCCGAGAGTGGGGTACCACACCTCTGGCTGAGGTGCAGTACCTCTGTGGTGACTGCAGCCTTAGGAGCACCAGATAGACCCCTCGTAAAACCCAGCACGTCGGTGGGCTGGACCTAGTTAAACAAAACAGAGAAGACATGCAAAATTTTTGGAATGCATTCAAACAGGTTAAAACATTTGAACAGGTAACTTCTGCTTCCCTTTATGGGAGGTACTCTTTCTTTTTAACGTTGCATAAAAATGTAAAATAGAAAATAAAATATGTGTCTATATAAAATTGTTACTTGTGTTCTATTGGGTTCAGTGAGGTCCCATTCGGGGTCATCCTTCCCATTGTCCCAAGTGCAATATGGGGGACCCGTTTAATAAAACTCCCACATAGGCCCTGGGCGGGCTACAGGGCATTGCTGGTCACTTTGTTGGACCACGGTTCAGCCACGCCAAACGGGTTTTTGTTCTGTTGTCAAAGTGTGAAAAGTGCAATATTAACTTCTGGGTGATAACTGTTGGCATCAAAACCAATAAGGAGCACACCGAGTGCTAACTATTTACAAAGAGTTCTAATCATACATCATTCATGATCTTAATGCCCAGCATTACCTATAACTAGGTACATATACACTCACACTCTTATACATTATAAGTTCAATACCTAACCAGATTCACTATATCTCACATACCTAAACAGGTAAACTTTAACTATTTACAGTGACATTCAGCAGTTCTACTTTTCTCTATTGCTTGTAGGGTAGCAAATTCAAGCCATCTCCCCGCCAGGGGAATTCATACACTTGCTACCTCCTCGATAGCGCCACCTGGTGTTCGATCACTGTCTGGGGTAGCGCAGCCGTTTGCTCTTTAGGGCTGGCTGCATCGAGCACTGGACACATGTCTGCGTGCACCTTCTGCACATTTAGCACGTACCATCCCCTCTCACCCTGATGCCCGGTGTATGCGACTCGATCCCTTGGTTACAGATCTCGTTCAGGATGCCCTTTCAGCAAATGGAACTCAACATCCCTTCTGGTGATGAACAAGTCTTTTCTTAGTTCGGGGTCTTGGATAAAACCCCAGCCCTTTGCCAGGTCAAACTTGGATACTGTGCCCACTACTCTTGGTCCTCGCTCAGCAGCCTTAAGTTTGCGGGCCCGGGCCTTGGCATGCATCTTTCGTTCCTCAATCTCCTTCCACTGGGTCTCCCATTCCTGCTCCTTCACCTCCAGCCGAGCCTTTTGCCACTGGCAATAATCACTCCAGCTTTGGGTTGTCACCAGGGCCTCTCCAGGAAACTCAGTGGGCGCCACAGTACCATGGAGCCAGTTGAATAATTGTTGATTGCTCTCAGTGGAAGAAACAAGATAATAATCTTGTAGCTGTAATGCCTTTTAATGGCTAACAAAAATAAAATAAGTAATGTTACAAGGCAAGCTTTCGAGATGTCTCAGGTCTCTTCGTCAGGCATAGCATGACAAAATATTCAAAGAAACGCAAATATATATACAACACTCTGTTGTTGTATATATTTGGGGGCTTTTTATGTTGGGGAGACAGGATAACGGCTAAGAGTAAGGATGTGGTCTCATTGTCACACAATTACAGACAAAAAAATATCCATTTACCAGTAGCCAAGCATTTTTGTGGTCAAGAACATAACATTAAAAATATGAAAGTTGCCATATGAATTATCTCCAACTATAAGGGAAAAGGGGGCAATTTCAAATCACAGAAACATCTAAGGGTCTGTAAATCCAAGCTCATTACAACTTTTGATTGCATCCAGAATGGGCTAAACCTATCTAACGAATTTATGGTTCATTATCACATCTGAAGAATGTTTTTCTCCAGGCTTTATTTTGTTTATTTATTTGAATGTCCATTTATTATACCTTGAGTCTGCTCTAGTTTTTTATATATTTGTGTCTCTCTGGATATTTTATCATACTATGCCTGACGATGAGACCTGAGACATCTCGAAAGCTTGCCTTGTAACATCACTTACTTTATTTTTGTTAGCCATTAAAAGCTATCACAGCTATAAGATTATCTTGTTTCTTCCACTGAGAGCAATCAACAGTCTTAATCATGTAATACAGTGTTGGAGAGCTTTGGAAATCATGTGCCTGTGCATTTCTTTAATTCTCACTGGAACCATAGAAAGACTCTCAGAAACATTTAAATGAAGTAAGAAACTATTTCAACAACTCCAACTTCCTGATTCTTCTCTCACCTGGCATAATCAGTTGGTGAAGAGTTTTGGGGTCTAATACACATCAGATAACTGGTGCTGCCAAAGTCAGCGGGTTCGGTTGACTTTTATTTATTGTGAATGGGGGCCTTAAGGTTAGACACTAATTTACTACAGATTTAAAATGGAGCAACATAGGGTCTTAAAGATAAATTAACTCAGGATATTTAAAATGCTTTAAGCTAAAAAGATTCACTTAAAGTGAACCTGCCACCGGTTTTGGGCGTTATAAACTGTGCCTACCACCTTTAACATACTGTAATTGGGGATTCTGTAACCCCTTTATATCTCCAGACTTCCCCCTGCATACCTCATAAATCAAGTTTTAAAGTGTCCCACGCTGTATGTAAATGAGTTCTTAAGGGTCTGATGGGATGTGCAACACTTTCATCCGAGCCACCCCTGCCTAGAAAACCTGCCCCACTTCATTTGTAAGCCCCTCCTATGTATGTTTGTCATTCCCAACTCTCACACCTGTGCAGTAGGTCACTGGGCTCTATTGAAGCTGCACATTGCCCGAAGTCTTGCGAGATTCCACTGTGCAAGCGTGAAACTTCACAAATCTCGCGAGACTTTCCTTTCTCTCATAAGAAAAGAGAAGAAAATTTGCTGGACATCAGTGATGAAGGCAATGGAATCCTTATGGAAGTGCATAAGTACTCCCAGCAGTTTGTTGTTGAGGTCTGGACCTGTCAGAAGAACGTCATTCAAAAATACATAATTGAACTTAGCACTACAACCCCTGGCAAAAATGATGGAATCACCTGGCTCGGAGGATGTCCATTCAGTTGTTTAATTTTGTAGAAAAAAAGCAGATCACAGACATGGCACAAAACTAAAGTCATTTCAAATGGCAACTCTCTGCCTTGTAGAAACAGTAAAAGAAATATTGAAAAAAAAATATGCTAGCCAGTAACTGTTACTTTTGTAGATCAAGCAGGGGGAAAATTATGGAATCAATCAATTGTGAGGAAAAAATTATGGAAACACCCTGTAAATTTTCATTCCCAAAACTAACACCTGCATCAAATAAGATCTGCTCATTAGTCTGCATCTAAAAAGGAGTGATCACTCCTTGGAGAACTGTTGCACTAAGTGGACTGACATGATTCAAGGCTCCAACATGAGAGATGTCAATTGAAACATAGGAGAGAATTATCAACTCTGAAGGTACCATCACACGCCGCAATATTGCTTGCAATTTCACTGGCAATTTGCTGGTTACAGTGAAATCATGGACACATTGTTCTATTTTGTTGCCGTGTACAAATGGAACAATATGTCCATGATTTCACTGCAACCAGCAAATTGCCAATGAAATTGCTAGCAATATTGCCATGTGTGACGGTACCTATAAAGAGGGTAAATCAACACGCAATATTGTAAAAGATGTTGGTTGTTCACAGTCAGCTTTGTCTAAACTCTGATCCAAATACAAACAACATGGGAAGGTTGGTAAAGGAAAACATACTGGTAGACCAAGGAAGACATCAAATCGACAAGACCGGAAACTTAAAGCAATATGTCTCCAAAACAGGAAATGCACAACAAAACACAAATGAGGAACGAATAGGAGGAAACTGGAGTCAATATCTGTGACTCTATTATTAACACCTAAGCAGAAAACACAAGGTTACAATGGGCTAAGGAAAAGCAATCGTGGACTGTGGATGACTGGATGAAAGTCATATTCAGTGATGAATCGTGAATCTGCATTGGTCAAGGTACTGGAACTTTTGTTTGTTGTCGTTCCAATGAGATTTATAAAGATGACTGCCTGAAGAGAACATGCAAATTTCCACAGTCATTGATGATATGGGGCTGCATGTCAGGTAAAGGCACGGGAGAGATGGCTGTCATTACATCTTCAATAAATGCTCAAGTTTATATTGATATTTTGGACACTTTTCTTATCCCATCAATTGAAAGGATGTTTGAGGATGATGAAATCATTTATCAAAATGATAATGCATCCTGCCACAGAGCAAAAACTGTGAAAACATTCCTTGAAAGAAGACACATAAGGTCTATGTCATGGCCTGCAAATAGTCTGGACCTCAATCCAATTGAAAATTTCTGGTGGTAGTTGAAGAAAATGGTCCATGACAAGGCTCCAACCTGCAAAGCTGATCTGGCAACCGCAATCAGAGAAAGTTGGAGCCAGATTGATGATGAGTACTGTTTGTCACTCATTAAGTCCATGCCTCAGAGACTGCAAGCTGTTATAAAAGCCAGAGGTGGTGCAACAAAATACTAGTAATGTATTTGAGTGCTGTTTTGTTTGTTTGTTTGTTTGTCATGATTCCATAATGTTTTCCTCAGAATTGAGTGATTCCATAGTTTTTCCCCCTGCTTGGTCTACAAAAGTAACCGTTACTGGCTAGCTTTTTTTTTTTCAAGATTTATTTAAGTGTTTCTTCAAGACAGAGAGTTGCCATTTGAAATGACTTTACTTTTGTGCCATGTCTGTGATCTGCTTTTTTTCTACAAAATTAAACAACTGAATGAACATCCTCCGAACCAGATGATTCCATAATTTTTGCCAGAGGTTGTAGAATTGAACACCACTCTATTCTGGCCTGGTTTCTTAGGGTGGTATACTCCAAACATGGATAGGAACAAGCATTCTTCATAGTCTCTGAGAGTAGGAGCTATCTTTGCATGACAGTTTTGAAAAATCATTGATTTGATGGAGAAATAGTGTTCTTTCATCTCTGGTTTCCTTTGTAGATTAGGTTTCATACAAGAGAAACATTTTAACGCTTGGTCTCTGTTATTTGGTGGACAGGAAAGGGAGGATGTGAGACCCAGCTGCTGGTCTCATCTTTTAAAAGTTCCTTGCCCATTATCTATTATTGCTACTTGGCTGTCTTGTTTTGTTCTCTGGAAGACTGTGCACTCTAACTGATCCTCATAACTTCCCGATACTATACTGCCGTCGTGAGTAAAGTGTATTATTTGATTGGACATTTGGATGCAGTGTGGCAGTTCACTGACATGAAATTCGTTGTTACAAGGTGGGACCAGGGATGGGCGACATTTCTCCAGTGCATTTGTCAGCATGCTTGTCACAAAAGAGGGGGATTTGCATGCATTATATTTTATAATATTAATAAGTTGCCTGCTCCTGACCAAATTAATATAGACCAAGTGCCGGCGATGAAAGTATGACACCAGATGCACAGAGACAGATGTACACTCTCCTTGGTCATTCCAAAGTGCAATCCCAAGTGACCTTTATTTTAAGAGACATGAGGTTTTCCTCAGTAAGGGGCTCGGCCAGCCCTACTCAGATTTATTCATTGGTCAGTGGGTTGGATAATGGGCTAGTCCATGGGTGGATCCATGAAGTCATCAGGGGGAGTGGTCTTGATCGAGTATGTCCAGATGATGTGTCCATTCTGTTATTGGTCAGTCCTTCTATGGAATTCAGCTTCTTCCAGGAACTTCCTTGTTGAAGAGGATGTAGTCATAGATCCAGTCACCATCTTACATATCAGGGCATGGTGTGATATAACAGGAAATGGCAGCCATGTTTAAGTCACAATTAAGCTTATGAAATGCAAAATATTGCACACTATGGATCATTTCTCCAATGCCCTTATGTCTTAAGGTTAATGAAGTGTTTGATCCTATTTCTCTCCTCAACATTACGACCTATCCTAGGTCTAGCTTTCGGGCAAAGGGAGCATTGCGAGACTCATTGATGCGACGTCTCACTTTATGGACTTGAAAGATATCTCTCCTCAACAGCACTAATATCCGGGTCTGATGGTCGAGGTCCGGAATAAAATTTGCTATGCGCTTTAAGTGAGCATGATGGATTGCTACATCTAACATATGAATTTCAGATCTGTTGTCAGGAATGTGGTTACATTGGATGATCATAGGTAGTGGTAGGCATAATTGTCTGTCTAATGACTCAATTTAAAAGAAAAAAGGGGAAGAGGGGAACAAGAGGCGCAATAGTGCCTTATCACTTAGACACTCAAAATACGGTGGTATAAAGGAACCACTCACCTATTTCAGTTGTGCGACCCACAACTGGTATATAGACATGTAGTGTTTTATCCAGATGGCTGCTGCTGGACTCCCACCGACCACTTGCACGTGGAATCACACAGTAATATGGGGAAGGAAACGGTGTTCACCAGTCCGCGCTGCCAAGATCCACTTATTCCAAGGAAAAAAACTCACGATCAGATGTAGTATATCCAAATCCTTTATTGCATCCTACGCGTTTCAGTGCCCTCCTGGCACCTTCCTCAGGGATACCTGTTATCCCTGAGGAAGGTGCCAGGAGGGCACTGAAACGCGTAGGATGCAATAAAGGATTTGGATATACTACATCTGATCGTGAGTTTTTTTCCTTGGAATAAGTGGATCTTGGCAGCGCGGACTGGTGAACACCGTTTCCTTCCCCATATTACTGTAAGGACTCAATTTGGTAGTCAGTAGCTTTCTTGCTTGCTGTTATCACAGTACCTGAACACATTTTTATTGAGTAGGGAGTGCTTGGCTCTTTAATGTTGAATAGGTCAAAGAATGTTGATCTAGTCAAGGATCGGTTACTTTGATCATCCAAGATAGCATACAATTTTACAGAGTGGGTACACTCTGACAGGCATATTTTTGAACAGGACCTACTGTCTATTATCCCTTTGCAAACTTCTGTACATTATAAAATGATCTCAGGTGTAGCTGTAGCAGTGTTTTTTTTCCTCCTCACCATGCTCACTGTCAGTTGATGTATTTTGTGTACTCCATGGAGCTGGGTCAGGGTTTAGAGCTGTGTTGTTATCTGTGGTGCCACTTTCTGTGCATTTTATACTGACCTTACAGTCTTTGGCGAGATGAGTGGTAGATGAGCAGCATTTGTAGCAGATACCGTTTTTTTTCAGGAAGCTTTTGGCATAGATTTCCTTCTGAAGGCTCTGCATTTCAGGAGAGGATGAGGCTTCTGATGGAGTGGGCTCTGCTTGTCAGGTTCCTGTATCTTTGTCTCTACTTTGGAGTAGCCAGCAGACATGTGAATAGAACCTGGAGAATCCTTGCTTGGTGGTGCACAAATTCTACAAAAACAGAGAAGGGAGGAACTGGAACATCATGCTTATATTTGTACATGAAACCATGCGTGAGCCACTTCTGCAGATTGTAGGGCAATTTTTGGACTATAGGGTTAACACCTCTGGCTGTATCAAGAAATGCAATTCCCTGCAGGTCATCTTTACATTTGACAACCTGGATGTCCATTAGCAGGTCGCTTAGTTCTCAAAGTTTCTGGGGAACTTTGTTTAATATTTTAGGAATGTGCATCGCCCACCAGGGCTGTGGGTTACTCGGGACCGGTCCCTGCTTTTCTGGTCACAGGGTTATGTCACTGTAGTGGCCGTGGACCAGTTCCGTGGCCCTGGAGGGACCACAATTAAAAGGGGGAAAATGTAAAAAGGGGTAAAAAATAAAATTAAAGTTTGTCAGTGACACCACCTGTGGTATGCGGCCAGATGTGACCGTCGCTGCTTGTCTCCGCTCCATGGGATGATGATGTGGCGTAGCAAGGTGATGAGTCTTCCACAGGAAGGGCTGGTTTATCCCCTGGGCTGGTGATTAAAGTTTATAGTAAAGTGACTGTGAGGTGACCGTGGGGATGCAGGAGTTAGCTCTTAGAACAGGAGTCACAATTTCTTTACCTTTAATTATGTAGTTCAGGTATTGCCGGGTACTGATTGAAGTTGTTTATGGGGTCCTGAGCTTGGAGGCAAATTAGGGGTTAATATTTACACGGGATTGTGTACAAAGTTTGTCATGACGCCACCTCTAGTTTCTGGTGATTTGCACAGCGACGCCACAGTCCGCCGGAGGTAGATGGGATCGCGGCTGGGATGGTGAAGTCCTCCACAGGTAGGACTGGTCCTCCAGGGCAGTGTTTCTGTAAGGAAACAAGTTCATGCAAAGAAAGCAAGCTGAGTCCAAAGTCACTGTTCCTCCGGGTACTTTACTGACAATTGTATTAGTTTCATACAAACGTTACAGTGCAGTATTCCTGATGGTGAGGACAGGTAGCTGAACGGGTGGCTGCAGGCAGATCTTAGGTGGTATGGTGGACCCTTGGTGTGTGCTTTCTTCTCAATCTGTTCCTTTTCTGCTTCCCAGTGGTGGTGAAGTCTGGTTCCATAAAGCCAACCCGACCTCCTGTTTTCTCTCTCTCCTTCACTCCCGTTGGGTTACCCTCTGCTGGCTGACCGCTGAACCATCAAGTGGTGCCTGGTACCCTCTTCTGGTCGCTTAAGAGCCTGGGAGCAGTATATACTACACAGGTCTCTGGATTTTCTGTGGTCCTTAGAGGATTCCACAGGTGCGGGCTCCGGTACCCGGTAACTTTCTGCGCCTGGGAAGCTTACTTGCTCCTACTCCCCAGCCAAAGGATGACGGCGACCTTCTTATTCCCCCTAGAGGTGGTTTTATTCCCTCCCGGGTAACCTCCCACCGTGTGATCTAGTGTAGGAGTGCTGGTGAATGGGTGCCACCCACCATCCTATGATCCACCTGCAGCTGAAGTATCTGCACCTCTTTTACGGGTGCAGTACCCCTCTGTGATGCCTGCTTGGTGGGGGGGCCACACTATCTCTTCAATGTGTAGCAATCCCAAAGTTTCTAGTGATATTTTGGAAGGAAGATTTCCAAGCTCTATAACCTTCAGCTTGGTCATTGAATTTTAATAGTCCCATGGCAATCAGTTCACGTTGTGTAAAGAACTTAGTAAAGTCTGTTGTGAACCGTTTATCAGCTGAGTATACTGGAGAATGGTCGACCTTGTAGTAATGTGAGGTGCGTTCATAATAGTTAGTATCCTCTGGGTGGTGCCAGCCAGTATCATATTGTTTCGGTCTGACATATGATATGTCAGCAAGGTGTTTTACTTCAGTTACCTGGTAAGAAGCAAGGTACTCAAATTAGGGTTTTCCACGCCAGGCAAGTCCTGAGGCTTTCCAATTACATCTGTCCAGGAGTCGAGCCCCATGTTGAATCCTGTTTGTTACACTGGAGATGTCGTGTTCTTGTTACGGTACCGGCTCAGTATGACAGTTTGAATCAGGGAGTTCATTGATGTGCTGAGAAGTGCGCTGTGGTGAACCTTGAGGTATAAACTCCAGACTCCGCAAACTGTTTTGCATTTACAGCTCAGTTTTTTTGTGCGGCCTGTAGGGCTTCAGCTAGGATGGATGCGGCCTCTCTTTCCACTGCTAGTGTTTCTAAGGCGGTGTGGCGCCCCACTGGTCATGGAGCCACTATAGGGGTACTGCACCCAAGACAGTGTGTGCATGGTATTCCAGTCATCAGGGGATAACTTTGGGGTCCTCCATTTCTGCATTCCTACATTTAGAAGTACGGGACCAATTGGCTTAGCCCGTAACCAGGGTAACCAGTCCCAGTGGGAGGAGCTAAGGGGTAGAAAAAGGAAGTTGGACAGTTGGTGAGTCTGTCAGGAGAGTGAGAAGAGGAAGGCTGAGGAGAGCCTGGGGGAGGGGGCCTCAGAGAGGAGGCTTCCCAGAAGAGAAAAGGAGGACTCTAGCTATGAAGCTTTGGATCGGGATAAGGAGTATATCCCGGCAGGGAACCCAGTCCAGACCAGGGTACCGGCTCCGAGGGTGGTCCAGGCTAGTTCAACCCTGAGCCGCCGATACCGGTGAAGTTGCGGGTGAATCAAACATCCCCGACCGAGTCCGACCTACGCACGTCCCCACCTGAAGCACTAAACTGGGTTGAGCTCCCCTGAGGCGGCCTAGATGGGAACAATTCATTATCCCCGATGGGCCTGGTAGTAAGAGGGCTCCATGCAGGACAGCGCAAGGATAGAAGGAGGGTGCTGAGATAGTGAGAGGACAGTGAAAGATTAAAGAAAGAACATCTTGGAGAGCTTCAGAGACTTTGCATCCTCTGGTGACTACCCGGCCAGTTACCTGAATTGTGCACCTGTGAACTGTTTAAGAACTGCCTTGCTGTAAAATACCCGTGCAGAGCAAGAAGGCCTCCAGTGTCTTATTTCAACTGAATTGGTAAACTGCCATTCCTCCGGTTTGCAGAGACTACGCTGCCCCATTCCTACTACGCTGCCCTGGGGACACAGCTCTACCTGCAGGGAGCCACATCACCTTGCTGCCAATCCATCGTCCCCAGAGGTCTGTTAGCAGCGCGGGTGCAATCACCAGAAAATTGCAGGTGGCATCACAACAATAACTTTAATCCCTTTAAATAACCCCTTTCAGCTAACCACTAGGGCACAGATTCGGGCACCAAACACCGCTAGTGATAGAGAGCCCATACAGACGCCCGGGATCCGAGTACTTCTGCCCTGGGTGAGTTAGTGGCATCCGGGCGTGCCTTCTCAATGAGTGTCCTTCTTTTCTCTTGGTCATCCAGTCATGCTTTCTCTAATTTCAGTTGCATTTCTTGGTTAGCGTATATTGCTTGTGTTTTGATGAATTCAGCTTTTTCGCAGGCAATGGCCACTGCACTTCTGGTAGATGATTTCTTTGAAGAGACAGAAGCAACGGATCTTGTCCTGGATTTGTGGGATATGGTGTCTTATGGGAATGCTTTTTCTGTTCAGAGATTGCTGTAGCTGTACTAAGTCTCTGTATAGTTGGTGACTTGAATCCCACTAGCTGGATGGATGCTGTCTCACTGTTGTGTTCTCGCTACATGGGCCATGGGCATATGAAGCTAAACAGGCAACTAAACTGCTATATTGAGTCCAATAAGAAGACTGTTTCTGAAGTCTGCATTTTTATTGAATGTGGAAGTATGATTCGGTGAAACGGTGGACAATAGGGATACATACAATCAGTGCATGAACAATACAGCAGAAAATATATATCACAAAGTGGCAAAAGAACATTCATGGAACATCTAGCAAGCTTGTGTCTAACCTAGAATTCAATTGACTAAGCTAGGGTTACATATAGAGTAGTAAAGGGCTGTAGACAATTCTTACCAGCAATACTATTAAAAGAGGGTTTAAGGTGGACACTGTCTTCCTGTATGATGCATGAAGAGAAAATGGAGACTGAACTACCATAATGCATTGCAAAGAGGAGGAGAAAGAGAGACATAAAAAATAGACAACTGATGCTGATAAAATGTTTAGCCACTAGAGGGACCTAAAGTACTTTAAACAAACCTAGCAGTACAATAATAAAAAAGAGATGCTAGAGGCAGAACTATTTCTGCAAACTCTTGTGATTCATACAAACCTTCAAACCTGCAGATTAACCCATTGTTTTCGGTTAGCGCCACAAACTATTAGAGATTGTTAACATTGGGATATTTCTGCCACCTGCACCTGTGTGCATCTTTAGACGGGCCATTGTCTTCTTTATCTCGCAATCTCCCGATTTTGTGGCTTCAAGCATGTCCTGCCCTGCCTGCATGCTAACAACTTGAGTCCATGTGTCCAACCTAATTTGTTGCTTCATAAATTCATCTCACCAGGTGAGCCTAAAGGTACTGTTACACACTGCAATGTTGAAACAATATCACTAACAATCTCATGAAAGCGCGGTCGTTAGGACATCGTTTTGATATCAATGGTGAGATGTTGCATGTCTAGATATTATGGACGACGCACGAACGATGTAACGAGCAGCTATTGTTCGCTCAACCCAGCGAACGATACTTGTTCACTGATATGAATGGGCAAAGTCGTGAACGACATTGCTATCGTGGTATCACACAGAACGAAGCTGCAGGTTGGCTGATCGTGGATCGTTTGATTTGAGAACATGTTCTCAAATCTGCGATCAACGGTCCAACGATTTATCATAGTCGTATCTCTGTGTCACACGAAACGATGTCCTAACTATGTCATTTGAACGACTCCAAACCCGTGGCATTTAAGCGATATCATTAACGATCTCATACCGTGTAAGGCTGGTTTCACACTACGATTTGTCTAAATCCGATGCTGTCCGATGAAAATCGGACAGCATCGGATCCGAATTTGGCCCCATGCAGCCCTATGGGCATCGGACCGAATCGGATGTGCACTAAATGCCATCCGATTTGGTCCGATCCGAGTCTGTCAGATTTTATTTTCGGTGCAAAAATCGGTGCAGGCTCCGATTTTTGCACCGAAAATAAAATCTGACAGACTCGGATCGGACCAAATCGGATGGCATTTAGTGCACATCCGATCTGACCCGATCCCTATAACATGGGGCCCTATGGAGAAGGGTCCGAGGAAACATCTGATGTCTCCTCGGACCCGATGTTAGTGTACTGAGCATGCTCAGTACATGCTCAGTACACTAAACCTATTGTGTGCCGCCTAATTTAACTTCTGCAATGTATATACATACATTGCAGAAGTTAAATATATGTTAAATCAAGTGTTTAAAAATAAAAAATCTTTATTCTCACCTGCCAGCGCTCCCTCGGTGTCTCCAGCTGCAGCCGCTCGGTAACAGGACCTGTGATGACGTCAGAACCCGATCAGCTGATCGGGTCACATGACCGGTTACCGCGGTAACCGCTGACGCTTTTGACGTCATCACAGGTCCTGTACACCCGATCGGAGGCTGATGGAGACGCCGAGGGAGCGCTGGAAGGTGAGAATAAACATTTGTTATGTTGGGGGGGACAGGAGGGGGGCACATGAGGAGGGGACATGGGGGGGGGCACATGAGGGGGGCACATGAGGAGCGGACAGGAGGGGGGCACATGAGCAGACAGGAGGGGGGCACATGAGGAGCGGACAGGAGGGGGGGACATGAGAGGGCACATGAGGGGGGACATGAGGGGGGACATGAGGGGGCACAGGAGAGGGCACAGGAGGGGGGCACATGAGAGGGCACAGCAGGGGACAGTAGGGAGAGAGTAGGGGGACACTAGGGCAAAACAGGGGGGCCGCAGGGAGGCAGCAAGATGACAGGAGGGAGAGGAGGGGGAGCTACGTGACAGCCCAAACTGATCCTGCAAAAAGTAGGATTCGGATGCCTATTTGGCATCCGATTGCAGAGATCAGTTTGGATCCGATGCCGTCCGATTTATATCGGACAGCATCGGATTTAGAGAAATTGTAATGTGAAAGTAGCCTAACAGTACCTTAACAGAGATATGACAGACAAATAGGCAGGAAGATAAGAGAAGATAGTAAAAGAACAAGAAGAAAGCAAGACAATGCAATGTTCGTTAGCTACACGAGTTTTAAATATGGTATGATCTGGCAAGCAAGCCAATGGTACCAAACTGGTTTAATGCCTTCACCATCTAGCCTGTTTTCAGGTCAAATTTTTCAATTCTGACCACTTTATGTGGTATATCTCTGGAATGTTTCAACAGATCTCAGTGATTTTGAGAGCAGGATAAATGTGAGCCAAGCCTTAAGGGCCTGTCACACGCGTCAATATCGCCTGCACGATATCGGCTGCACGTGACGTTGCAGCGATATTGACGCGTGTGACATACTGAATCAACCAGCGATAAATCGCTGGTTGATGATCGCCAGGTTTTAGAATCTGTCCTAAAACCTGGCGATTGTCGCCCGGTGGACACGCAGCATCGCTGCGTGTGACACCGGGACTAGCGATATTCCAGCTCCCAGCGCCTCTCACAAGCGCTGGGAGCTGGTATCCAAGGTAAACTGCGGGTAACTAGGCAGCGCGCGCTGCCTAGATACCCGACGTGTACCTTAGTTACCAGCCTCCTCCGCTCACCGGCTGGTATCTAAGGTACACAGCGGGTAACTAGGGACCCTAGTTACCCGCTGTGTACCTTAGATACCAGCCGGTGAGCGGAGGAGGCTGGTAACTAAGGTACACGTCGGGTATCTAGGCAGCGTGCGCTGCCTAGTTACCCGCAGTTTACCTTGGAGACCAGCCTGCTCCCGCTTCCAGCAGGCTGGCAGCAGGAGCAAGACATCGTGGAAACGATATTTAAATCGTTTCCACGATATCTCTGGTCCATTGATCGCTGGTGAGTCTGCCTGTGTGACAGCTCACCAGCGATCAGCCGTCAATGTCGTCAGCGATCAGATCGCTGACGACATTGACGCGTGTGACAGGCCCTTTACTGCAAGCATTGGGAGGTAAAATAAACAAATCAACAGCAGTTGAAGAATTGGCTTTATTACTATTTTACCTAGCGGGAAAGGTGATTAGGCGGCTTTATTAGTCAGGTCAGCATGCTCAAGTGATACCATATTTATATAGTTTTTTTTCAGGTTTGTCACAATTTTATACACATTTTTTTACAAAATAAAGGGTTGGTTTTTTTTTTGTTTTTTTTTTCAAATCTCTGAATTTTGAAGGCTATAGCTTTTTTAATTTTATGCTGACAGTCATGTGAGGACTTGTTTGTTGCTTTTTTATTTCTCCGGTGATGGAGCTGTACACTGTGTGCAGAATTAGGCAAATGAGTATTTTGATCACATGATACTTTTTATACCATATATACTCGTATATAAGCCGAGTTTTTCAGCACAAAAAATGTGCTGAAAAGTCCCCCCCTCGGCTTATACACGAGTCATAGGCCGCCCCCCCCCATCGGTATACAGGCGCCCCCCCCATCAGGGGCCTGTATACCACTGGGGCCTGTATACCACTGGGGCTGCTGTATATACCACTGGGGAGGCTGCTGTATACCACTGGGGCTGCTGTATATACTGATGGGGCCTGTATATACCACTAGGGAGGCTGCTGTAATACTGCTGGAGCCTGTATATACCACTGGGGAGGCTGCTGTATACCACTGGGGCTGCTGTATATACTGCTGGGGCCTGTATATACCACTGGGGAGGCTGCTGTATACTACAACTGGGGAGGCTGCTGTATACTACCACTGGGGAGGCCGCTGTATACTACCACTGGGGAGGCCTGTATACCACTGGTGGGGCCTGTATACCACACTGCTGGGGGCTGTATACCTGTGCTGGGGTCCACCCTCGGCTTATACTAGTCAATAGGTTTTCCCAGGTTTTGGGGGCAAAAGTAGGGGGTCGGCTTATACACGGGTCGGCTTATACACGAGTATATATGGTACTTGTTGTCCAAGCTGTTTAGGCTTGAGAGCCAACTACCAATTAAGTAAATCAGGTGATGTGCATCTCTGTAATGAGGAGGGGTGTGGTGTAATGACATAAACACCCTATATAAGATGTGCTTAATTATTAGCCAAATGCCTCTCCTTAGGCAAAATGGGTCAGAAGAGAGATTTGACGGGCTCTGAAAAGTCCAAAATTGTGAGATGTCTTGCAGAGGGATGCAGCAGTCTTGAAATTGCCAAACCTTTGAAGCGTGATCACCCAACAATCAAGCTTTTCATGGCAAATAGTCAACAGGGTCGCAAGAAGCGTGTTGTGCAAAAAAGGCACAAACTGCCCATGAATTGGGGAAAATCAAGCGTGAAGCTGTCAAGATGCCATTTGCCACCAGCTTTGCCATATTTTAGAGCTGCAACATTACTGGAGTATCAAAAAGCACAAGGTGTGCTACACTCAGGGACATGGCCAAGGTAAGGAAGGCTGAAAAACGACCACCTTTGAACAAGAAACATAAGATAAAACGTCAAGACTGGGACAAGAAATATCGTAAGACCAATTTTTCAAAGGTTTTATGGACTGATGAAATGAGAGTGACTGTTGATGGGCCAGAGGCTGGATCATCAAAGGGCAGAGAGCTCCACTACGACTCGGACGCCAGCAAGGTGGAGGTGGGGTACTGGTATGGGCTGGTATCAAAGATTAACTTGTGGGACCTTTTCGGGTTGAGGATGGAGTGAAGCTCAACTTCCAGACCTACTGCCAGTTTCTGGAAGACAACTTCTTCAAGCAGTGGTATAGGAAGAAGTCGGTATCGTTCAAGAAAAACATGATTTTCATGCAGGACAATGCTCCATCACATGCATCCAACTACACCACAGCGTGGCTGGCCAGTAAAGGTCTAAAAGAAGAAAAAATAATGACATGGCCCCTTGTTCACCTGATCTAAACCCCATAGAGAACCTGTGGTCCCTCCTAAAATGTGAGATCTACAGGGAAGGAAAATAGTACACCTCTAGGAACAGTGTCTGGGAGGCTGTGGTGGCTGCTGCACGCAATGTTAATCGTAAACAAATCAAGTAACTGACAGAATCTATGGATGGACGGCTGTTGAGTGTCATCATAAAGAAAGGTGGCTATATTGGTCACTAATTTGTTTGTGTTCTGTTTTTGCATGTGCAGTTATATTAGTTTACCTGGTAAATGAACATTATTTACAAACATGCAGGGCACAGTACATATGACAATACAACAGTGCGATTGGTGTTGTCAAGGAGGAACACAACTGCAGGTTCACCCCCTTGCAGTGGTACTCGCATGTCTGATTCCAGTGCCAAGCTCTCAGATTATTAGGATTCCTATTTCTCCACTGCTGGGCTCTAGGCTACAAAAAGTGTGCTTCCTGACACACCCAGCTCTGCCTCATTGCCCCGAATATTCATATTAAACTATGCAGCTCTGCTACACCAAAGGGCCCTTCATATTGCCACATGTCTTCCTCCTGACATGTCTAGCACTACTATGCTGATGGGCCCTGCTACATTGCCACAAGTGTGCATCCTTACATACTCAGCTATGCTATGCTGATGGACTCCGTTACATTGCCACAAGTGTGAATCCTTGCATACTCAACTATGTTATGCTGATGGGCTCTGCTACATTATCACAAGTTTGCATCCATACATACTCAGCTATGCTATGTTCATGGGCTCTGCTACATAGCTACAAGTGCTTTTTCTGACATTCTTAGCTATTTTGCACCAGTGTATTCTTCTACTTTGCCATAGTACATCTCCTGACAAACCCAGTTCTACTACACTGTTTCAGTCTGCTGCATTAAGGTGTCACCTGCCATATTGTCTCTGCTGCACCGTTTCATTCCAGACAGCTCCATCTTTGACTGTACTGCATTCTTCTCTACTGTTCCTGCTCTGCATTGGACTCTTCCTCTATTCAACACCATTATACTAGAATAGATTATTGGATTTCACCATATACTCAAATCTGCTACATCACCGAGTTCACTATGCTACTTTCTTTTAACTGTACTTCATTTGTTCCTCTGCACAATCTCTAGCTTTCTTGTGTTCTACTAACTACCCTAAACTTCAAGTTGATGCCCATACTCTACAATGCCCATTGTTCCATCCTACAGCACCACCCTCACCTAGCTCTGCTGCTTTACAATGGCATAGCCACCTCACCAGGTTAGGCATAGCACAAAGACTATCCAGAATTTTCTGCTCAGTAACTGTCATCATCAGTTTCTTAGGACTAAGTGTATCCACTTTCCACTTAGTACACACTATTTTGAGAGCAACAATAATATAAGAAATATGGGAAAGAGAAGAAGGAGAGTTGGAATAAACTGTATATAGAATTTCGCTGTCAGTAGCCTATTTTTAGGTGCTGTAGACAGGGGTGGATTTAGGGTAGGAAGGGCCCAGGCTGTTCAGACTCTGTGCCTCCCCCATCATGTGACTGGTCATGTGACAGTGTTATCATATACCTTAAACAGATTATTCCAGAAAAATATTTGCTGAGTGAAACTATAACCTGTCAAATATTCATTGATCTGATCAATTTACCCTTCAGTTACTAAGAAAAAAAAACACTTTAAGCCATAATATTGCACAGTCCAATATTAATCTGTAAACAAGACTACATCATGTTCCAAATTATTATGCAAATATTCTTTTTCTCTGATTTTCCTAAATGGTCGGTGCAAATGACAGTCAGTGTAATAAAAGTCATTACCCGTTATAGTATACATCGATTTTATTGAAGAAACCTCCCAATAATAATAATAATAATATTTATTCATTTATATAGCGGTATTAATTCAATAGCACCTTACATACATCAGTAATGCTGTCAGGGGCGTAACTACAATAGGTGCAGGGGTTGCGATCGCACCTGGGCCCTGCAGCCTAGGGGGGCCCCAAAAGTCCCTTTGGCCTATAGAAAAAGACTAATACTATTAAAGATTTACAATAATTTGGGGCCCCATTGGAGCTTTCACACCGAGGCCCATGGGCCTGAAGTTACGCCACTGAATGCTGTCCCTATTGAGGCTCACAATCTAAATATCCTATCAGTATGTCTTTGCAATGTGAGAGGAAACCGGAGTGCCCGGAAGAAACCCACACAAACACGGGGAGAACACACAAACTCCTTGCAATGATAACAGTATAATCTTCAAAATTAAAAAAAAGTCTAAATGCACTGCTCCAAATTATTAGGCACAGTAGAGTTTCTAAACATTTGATATGTTTGAAAGAACTGAAAATGCTCATTTGTTGAATTTGCAGCATTAACAGGTCACATTCACTGAACTAAAAAGCTATTTAACTCCAAAACATCCTAACAGGCCAAGTTACATGTTCACATAGGAACCCTTCTTTGATATCACCTTCACAATTCTTGCATCCATTGAACTTGTGAGTTTTTGGAGAGTTTCTGCTTGTATTTCTTTGCATGATGTCAGACTAGCCTCCCAGAGCTGCTGTTTAGATGTGAACTGCCTCCCACCCTTAGATCTTTTGCTTGATTATACTCCTGAGGTTCTCTATAGGGTTGAGGTCAGGGGAAGATGGTTGACATACCATGAGTTTATCTCCTTTTATGCACATACCAGCCAATGACACAGAGGTATTCTTTGCAGCATGAGATGGTGCATTGTCATGCATGAAGATGATTTTGCTCATGAAGGCACGTTTTTGCTTTTTTGACCATGAAAGAAAGTTCTCAATCAGAAACTCTATATACTTTGCAGAGCTCATTTTCACACCTTTGGGAACCTTAAAGGGGCCTACCAGCAGTTTCCCAATGATTCCGGCCCAAAACGTGACTCCTCCACCTCCTTGCTGATGTCGCAGCCTTGTTGGGACATGGTGACCATTCACCAACCATCCACCACTCCATCCAGCTGGACCATCCAGGGTTGCTTGGCGCTCATCAGCAAACAAGACTGTTTGGAAATTAGTCTTCATGTGTGTCTGGGCCCACTGTAATGTTTCTGCTTGTGAGCACTGTTTAGGGGTGGCCGAATAGTATTTATGCAACACAGCAAGCCTTTGAAGGATCCTACACCTTGAGGTTCGAGGGACTCCAGAGGCATCAGCAGATTCCAATATCCATTTGTTGGTTTGTAAGGGCTTTTCAGCAGATGCTCTCTTAATCCGGTGAACTTGCCTGGCAGAAACCTTCCTCATTCTGCCTTTATCTGCACGAACACGTCTGTGCTCACAATTAGCCACAAATCTCTTCACAGTACGATGATCACACTTAAGTTTTCGTGCAATATCTAATGTTTTCATCCCTTGTCCAAGGCATTGCACTATTTGTTGCTTTTCGGCAGCAGAGAGATCCTTTTTCTTTCCCATGTTACTTGAAAACTGTGGCCTGCTTAATATTGTGGAACACCCAGTTTTCCTTTTATTGGGCTCACCTGCCAAACTAATTATCACAGGTATCTGAGATTGATTTCAGTGATCCAAAGAACCCTGAGACACAATACCATCAATGGATTGAAAAAAAAAACCTCTATGAAACTTAAAACCAATTTGCATAATAATTTGGAACATGGTTTATTGCCAATTTTCACAAGTTTCTCAACAAAACTCGCCTTACAAATACTGAGGTAAAAACTGACCAAATACTCAGCGTGTGCATGAGACCTTACACGTATTGAGGTAAAAAACTCACCAAATACTCAGCGTGTGCATGAGACCTTACACGTATTGAGGTAAAAAAACTCACCAAATACTCAGCATGTTCACGAGGCCTTACAAATACTGAGGTAAAAACTCACCAAATACTCAGCATGTGCACGAGGCCTTACAAATACTGAGGTAAAAACTCACCAAATACTCAGCGTGTGTGTAACGGAGTGGGTATCCCTGACTGTATTATTATTGAAATGGACACTGAAGTGGACATTACAAAGTCCGATACTGCCCCCTTGTGGACAAGTGCTGAAATTGCTGCAGAGATAATGACACTGACTGCTGATCCCCTCCCACAACAGCCGTGTGCTCAGGAGGAAAAAGTGCGGGAAAGACAGAAGGAGACGGAGCTCGACCAGGACAGACCTGCCTGTGGGTGTTCCTCGAGAGAGGGCTTCCTTGTGACACCTTTCTGGAAAGATCACGCCGTGGAAGCCGTTGCGACAACCCCCAGGCTGCAGAACATTGTTACCATGAGCCTAACCTGACTGCAGAGCATCGCACTCCTAGAACATATTCAGAGACTGTGACGGACACAAGGGAGCCACCTTCGAAATCTATATTTTTTTCTTTTTTGATATATCAGGGTATTCAACCTTCCCTATGTGTGCAGCCAAACCGGTTGAATGTGTTATCACCATGTTTAATAGTAAAGAAATGTTTCCTTCCGTTAAATCTGAGTATGGGGATTTTGTTGAAGCAGATCATAGACACACACCCGCGGCCTTACTGCCGGTCACTTCATCTGGCGTAGTCGGCAGGATCTGTGATCAACAAAATCCTTTCCCGGTAGTAGCTTATAACCAGACAGCTCCCCTAGCATCTATTGTCAATCAAGTGAGAAAGTTTAACGGACGGAATTATCCTGTACCTGAATGGACAGAACAACTCAAGATAGTTGGGGAAATGTATAACGTTAATCCTAAGACCCTAGCAGAAATGGCCATGCTAACATTAGAGGGGGAGGCGTGGACGACAGTCAGGCTGGAGACGGTTAGGGGCCGGCGTACATTGGATGACTTGGTGCGGGTGCTGGAGAGCACCTATGGGCCGACCACATACGCGGGGACATTGCGATATATGTTCTTCCGGCGTACTCAGCTCGAGTGGGAGGACATTCCTCAATATGCAAATGCCCTCCAAGTACTGCTTGAAGAAGCCTGTAGAAAAGAAGAACAGATAGCTAGTACAGACTCCCGTGACCTGGTGCTGAGAGATCAATTTGTGACAGGGCTGAGAGACCCGTACCTTAACCGCTCATTGCAAGATCTACTCCGGATAAATCCGGCCCTTACGTTCGCTGAGGTTAAACAGGAAGCGATAGAACGTTCTAGGGGACCTGTCATGGAGACACAGACTTATACCGCAGCTTGCAGGTCCATGTCCGGTACCAGAACTCCGAACAGTGACACGGAAGAACTGAAACAGATGGTGGCAGAGTTACAGAAACAGGTGCTACAGCTCACACTAGACCAACAGGCGGACAGGCAAGCGAGACAACAACCCAGCCGGCCTATGGGAAGGTAAGATATAGTATCTCAGACACACAACAAAAGAACAGAGAAAATTTTTGCAGCAATTCCTGATTTTATTGTTGTCTTGTCAGTGAAAGGAACGTTTCGGTTTAATAAAACCTTCTTCAGCCAACTGATAATATATAATAATCAGAAACACATATGTATCAATGAAATCTCAGATGACAAAATTCAAAACAATCATGCTATATGAAAAAAGGGGGTGAGGGTGGGGGGGGGGAACGTACATATATCAACGATAGAAATGACATATAAATATATATGATATACAAGGCATAAACCACATTGATGATATTGGACTGAGGAATAACATAGACAGACCCACATATGATGGGTTGTTGCTACTAGAAAGATACCAGATCCATTGTGTGGAATATCATACATTGCAGTTAGAAATATGCTGGTGATAGTCCATATTTTTCAGACAAAAGATGTATACCTGATGAATGAAAACCCTCAGGAACGTGCAGTCATATATAAATGTGAGTTCAGCCTCGTAATGAAAACCAATGATAATAGGTTAAAGACACCTGTAATAATAAAGAATAAAGTACAAGAAAGCGATGGAGAAACATAGCATCAAAATGTTAAGATTCAGAGGTACTATACCCTCATAGAGTAGAAGTTATTTGGATCTAGCAGTTACCTACTACTCAGGAAAATGAGGACCAGTCAGTGTATGTATGGTCATAAGTATACCCCCCGGTCAGTATTGACCTTGTGAAAGGGTCAAATAGTCCTAAAATAGGAAAGGATATACATGTCACTCATTAAGGAGAAACACTAGCATAGGATCCATAAGATCGCATATCTGAGAAAGATAATCAAAAAACATAACCTCAGTAAGGACCAAAGCGACCCACTGTGGTACTGCTGCCCTTATTTTAGAAACAACTATAAGAAAGTAAAAGAAAAACAGTAATAAGGGATGAAATCCCAGTGTGGTCCCTTAGTTAACAGCCATGTATCAGACAATCCAGTAGTGCTCAATAATAGTGGTAAAATACCTTTAGGGTGATATCAGGCCGGTCTCTGACAGATAGAAAAAGGAAAGAAAGGAGAGATAAGTAATTGGAACAGTCTCACCAGTGTGTGATGTTGTGCCTCTCAGGTGCAGGTGCCTACCGTCCGGTCAGGGGAGTGCAGGTGACGGTAATACCGCCGCCTCCGTGTTTATATGGGAGAGGGGCGGGTGCAAAGCGGCTTCCTGTTTCCGGCATCTGGAACGCAGGAAGCCGCTCCGGAACGCAAGCCCAAGGACTGGCAAAAGATATTCCATTAAGGTATTTTTTACTTGTAATTCGAGTTATGTGGTGTACTTGATCCTGTGGTCTCAGATATGTTGGAGAGACTATCCAACATATCCGAGACCAGATAAGTAAACACAAATCCACCATTAGATGTGGTCAGAATCTCCTACCACTACCACATCATTTTATGACCCACAATCACAATGCGGCACAATTAAGATTTCAAGTCATTGATCATGTTCCTGCCAGCCGTTGGGGAGGTGACCATATAGCCAGACTCAAAGAGAGAGAATTATATTGGATACACACCTTACAGACATTGTCCCCGCAAGGTCTAAATAGGGAATATGACCCTAAATATTGAAAGTCATGTGTAGTTTTTTGATTCTGCTTTCTTCTGGGCTTTGAGGTCTGCCGTACCTGACAATGTTTGTTCTTAGAGTTAACTTAAGATGTAACACAAAGATGAATAGCTAATGTTCTTCTTGTTATCATATACCTTTGTGTTTCCCTAGGGTTCTATATACTGCTGTATATTTATGTATGCATATATATATCCTATATAAGAATCTGATACATCCCATTTGGGTATCATTACTATGAGGCCATTGATTATTTTATATCTTGCCCCCCTTCTGGTAGACTACGCTAATGCAGAAGTATTCCTTTAACAAGCTAATTATTTGATGCCACTAATGCTTTTTTCCTATTCCTTCCTTTCTTTTTCTCTCCGCAGATCTTCTGATTCAGTCTGCGGTTATCCACGATCCATTGCTTAGGTCTGACAGGCTGATTATGGATAGGAAACACCGCGACGCTATCGGCATGCGCGGCTTGCCGGAGCGGCTTCCTGCGTTCCAGATGCCGGAAACAGGAAGCCGCTTTGCACCCGCTCCTCTCCCATATAAACACTGAGGCGGCGGTATTACCGCCACCTGCACTCCCCTGACCGGACGGTAGGCACCTGCACCTGAGAGGCACAACATCACACACTTGTGAGACTGTTCAAATTACTTATCTCTCCTTTCTTTCCTTTATCTATCTGTCAGAGACCAGCCTGATTTCACCCTAAAGGTATTTTACCACTATTATTGAGCACTACTGGATTGTCTGATACATGGCTGTTAACTAAGGGACCACACTGGGATTTAATCCCTTATTACTGTTTTTCTTTTACTTTCTTATAGTTGCTTCTGAAATAAGGGCAGCAGTACCACAGTGGGTCGCTTTGGTCCTTACTGAGGTTATGTTTTTTGATTATCTTTCTCAGATATGCGATCTTATGGATCCTATGCTAGTGTTTCTCCTTAATGAGTGACATGTATATCCTTTCCTATTTTAGGACTATTTGACCCTTTCACAAGGTCCATACTGACCGGGGGGTATACTTATGACCATACATACACTGATTGGTCCTCATTTTCCTGAGTAGTAGGTAACTGCTAGATCCAAATAACTTCTACTCTATGAGGGTATAGTACCTCTGAATCTTAACATTTTGATGCTATGTTTCTCCATCGCTTTCTTGTACTTTTTTCTTTATTATTACAGGTGTCTTTAACCTATTATCATTGGTTTTCATTACGAGGCTGAACTCACATTTATATATGACTGCACGTTCCTGAGGGTTTTCATTCCTCAGGTATACATCTTTTGTCTGAATAATATGGACTATCACCAGCATATTTCTAACTGCAATGTATGATATTCCACACAATGGATCTGGTATCTTTCTAGTAGCAACAACCCATCATATGTGGGTCTGTCTATGTTATTCCTCAGTCCAATATCATCAATGTGGTTTATGCCTTGTATATCATATATATTTATATGTCATTTCTATCGTTCATATATGTACGTTTCCCCCCCACCCCCACCCCCTTTTTTCATATAGCATGATTGTTTTGAATTTTGTCATCTGAGATTTCATAGATACATATGTGTTTCTGATTATTATATAGTGTCAGTTGGCTGAAGAAGGTTTTATTAAACCGAAACGTTCCTTTTACTGACAAGACAACAATAAAATCAGGAATTGCTGCAAAAATGTTCTCTGTTCTTTTGTTGTGTGCCTGAGATACTATATCTTATCTACTATTTTTCTCAAGAGCACCTTAAAACTCCAGTGAGCCAGGTCCACTCCTCGATTAGGGCCTATGGGAAGGTGCTGGACATGCGGCGACCCCCGCCATAGAGCAAACCGTTGCCCCCAGAACTTTCAAGTCCACCCGCGGTCCAATTTACCAGAACCAGCAAGCCGTGCCCCTCAACAGCGGCCGCTGTTAAACTAGACGCCCCTGCCAAAGCGGCTCACTCGGCAGGGGAGGCCAAGGAGAAGGGTGTAGGGAAACAGAGCCAGCAACGAAACAAACTTGCATCAAACAGCCCCACCCTGGAGTATTGCTGGAAGGGATTGCCGTGCAAGGACTAATGGACACTGGGTCTCAGGTATCCACCAGCTCCGAGCAGTTTTATGAAGAATATCTGAAGCCACGGGTTGCCTATGACCCTGATACTGCCATCAAGATCAAAGCAGCCAATAATCTACCATTCTGGTGACGGGAGTTGCCTGGATGAACACCGAAATCTGTGGGCAGGACCTCGGGAAGAGGGGGATAATCTTGGTCAAGGAAGGCTTTGGATCAGAAACGCCCATGATTATTGGGATGAACATCCTGAAAGATCTGGATCTGGTGCTGTTTACCAAGAGGGGACCCAAATACTGGCAGGAGGTGACCGCACACAGGGCCACCTGCCGAGCCTTCCAACGAGTGGTCCGGACCTGCAGCCTCCAGCGAATGACAGAGGAACAACTACCGCTGGCCACGATCACCGTACCCCGCCATATTAGGATAACCTTACCGGCTGAGAAGGAGACAGTTATCTCGCTACCCCTTAGCACCACAAGACAGCTTGAAGGCGTGGAGGTGCTGATTGAGCCGCGGACCCCGAAGGAAGGGAAGTTGAATCCACTAGTTGCTCGAACGCTAGCTGTTGTGAGAAAGGGAAGGATTCCTGTTAGGCTGGGCAACACGGCTAACGTGGGCGTCGACCTAGAGGCTGGGACACAGCTCGCCCGAGTTTACGCCCTACCCGAAGAGGTGAATCCTATGAGCCCCCTCCAGTTTGCACCGTCTACAGAGGGAGATTGGACAGTGACTGTCTCTGCCATGGCCACTGCCACAGACGACACCAAAGTGGGGCGAGAACTGCGAGAAAAGTGTCAGTTGGACACATCCCAATACTTCAAACAGGAGGTGTCCCAGATAGAGGAACTACTACAAGAACACCAGGCGTCCTTTGCCCGGCATGACACCGACTTTGGATGCACCACCAGTATCAAGCACGAGATCCCCACGGGTGACGCCGCTCCTATCCGCGAGAGGTACCGCCAAATACCTCCCCAACAATGAAAAACCTTCTGAATTCCATGTTACATGCCGGAGTGGTACGAGAAAGCCAGAGCCCCTGGGCTGCACTGGTGGTGATAGTTAAGAAGAAAGACGGGTCACTGAGGTTCTGTGTGGACTACTGCCGCTTGAATGCTTGCACCATCAGGGACTCGTACCCTTTGCCAAGGATCGAAGAATCCCTGACAGCCCTGAAATAAGCCAAGTACTTTTCTTCCTTGGATCTGGCCAGCGGCTATTGGCAGGTACACATGCACGAGAAGGATAGAGAAAAGACTGCTTTTATCCTACCCATGGGCCTGTACGAGTTAGACCGGATGCCCTTTGGCCTGAACAACGCGCCAGGGACTTTCCAGAGGCTGATGGAGCGCTGCTTGGGGGACTTCAATTTCGACTTCACCCTCATCTACCTGGACGACATTGTAGTCTATTCGGCCACATTTGAAGAACACCTACACCAGCTTGGCCGTGTATTCCGTAGGTTGAGAGAACATGGCCTGAAGTTGAAACCCAGCAAGTGCCGTCTTCTGCAGCCAGAGATCGATTACCTGGGTCACCGGATCTCGGCCGAAGGTGTTCAACCGTCTCCAGAGAAAATAGCCGCCGTACGGGACTGGCCACAACCTGCAAATGTCAAGGAGGTCAGGGCTTTCCTGGGGCTGGCCGGCTGCTACCGCCGGTTCGTGAAAATCTTCGCCCGGCTTGCTGCACCACTGCACGACCTGCTTCGAGGGACCACCAACAGCCCCAGGGGACGACCCATCAGCTGTGGACCCAGCCAGGAAAAGTCCTTCCAAGCCCTAAAGGGTGCTCTGACGTCCCCCCCCATCTTGGCATATGCGGACTACAATCTGCCCTTTCAACTACATACAGATGCCAGTCTACAGGGTCTAGGGGCAGTACTCTCCCAGGTACAAGAAGGCAAGGAACATGTCATAGCCTATGCCAGTCGGTCCCTACACGAGGGTGAGAAGAACCCCATCAATTACAGCTCGTTCCAGCTGGAGCTGTTGGCCCTAACGTGGGCTATGACGGAAAAATTTGCAGGATATCTCACGGGGACAGAAGTACTAGTTCTGACAGATAACAATCCGTTGGCCTACTTAGAGAATGGAAAAGCATGGAGCAGCGTTGGATGGCCCGGCTCTCTAAGTTTAACTACAAGATCAGATATAGAGCTGGGGCTGAGAATCAAAATGCGGACAGCCTGTCTAGAGTGACATTCCCCTTACTCACTAGAGACCGGGATGAAGAACTAGAAGGAGACGAGACGCCTGACTTCGCAAGGCTTGCCCGACAGATGATGGATTGCCGCCAGTATGTTGTGGGTGAAGCTGGAACTCAAGTGGGGGCCCCGCTGTCCCCCCAGGAGTGGTGCAGACTCCAGGACCAGAACCCTGAATGGGCCCTACTCAAGCAATGGGTGAAGCAACAGCAGAAGCCCTCCTCCGATGCACGGTCGCGACTGTCCACCGGGACCTTGACCTTGCTCAACCAGTGGGATCGGCTGATTTTGAGAGAAGAGGTACTGTATCGGAAGGTTCTCCTGTCCCACATGTTGGAGGAATGTATACAAGTTGTGGTGCCTGCCCAATTGGCCCGTGAGATGGTAGGCGAAGCACACAAAAGGAAAGGTCACTTTGGAATAGACAAGACCTTTCGGTGGTTTCAACAGTCCATCTACTGTCCGGGGCTCCGCAAGCTGGTTGAAGACGTCTGCAGAACCTGTCGCACCTGTGAACTTCACAAGTCCACTGAGCAGCGTGCACCTGTCCAGACAATTAAAACATCCAGGCCTCTTGAGCTGTTGATGGTGGACTATCTGTTGATTGGGACGGCGAGTAGTGGCTATCAATACTGCCTAGTCATGGTGGACCACTTCACAAAATTCGCCGTCGCTGTTGCTACCAAAGACCAGACTGCCGAATCAGCTGCACGGGCCATCTGTCGACAGTTCATCCACGTCTATGGGTGTCCGGAGAGGTTGCACTCTGATCAGGGGGCTTGTTTCGAGGGCAGAGTTATCGAAGAGCTGCATCGGATATATGGGATCCAGAAGTCGGGGACCACCCCTTACCACCCACAAGGAAATGGTGCGTGTGAGCGCTTTAACCGGACTCTACTCCAGTTGATCCGCACCTTAGCCGATGATAAGAAGGACCAATGGCCCCAATTCCTTCCAGATCTAGTATGGGCCTACAACAACCAAGTCCACTCTGTGACTGGCTACACCCCACACACCCTTCTCTTTGGCCCCCCGGGAAAAGGGGTCCATGACCTGAACCTATTCCGCCCTGAAGAAGAAGTCTACAATACCTACCCATCCTGGCTACATGCCCACCGACAGAAGATGGAAACTGTACACCGGCTAGTGGGCCAACAAATCCGGAACCAGATACATGCTGACCCACTCCCAGTACAAGAGGAACCCTTGGAGTTGGGACAGCTAGTTCTGCTCCGTATTAGGAAGCCTCAAGGAAAGCTTCGAGCCAAGTGGGAGGCCGAAATCTACCGGGTAGTCGAACGCCCCTACCCCAACGGTCATGTATACCGAGTGCGGGGTGAAGACAGTGGCAACACCCGCACCGTACACCGAAACATGTTGCGCCCCTGCCGGTGCCAGCCTGACTCCCCGACCACGGTACCCAGAGGGGGTGACGCTGCTGACATGACTGACGTCATAGATACTATTCAGCATAGCGACCACGTTGATTCCGAGGCTGGTGACCCACCTACCCAGACTAGTTCTTCCCCCGGGGGACCGACTGAAGTGGAGCGTACAAAAGGTGACGAGGTGGGGAACAGCCGACCCTTGCGGCGCACTGGCCGCACCACTGCTGGGGTCCCTCCCGGACGGTTCTACAGGGACCAGTATGTATGGCCCACTTCTCAACCAACCCCTGTGACATCTACAGCCATCACTGCCTTGGAACCGGCGGTTGTTGACAGGGACTGTCAACCTTTAAGTGGGGGGGTATGTAACGGAGTGGGTAGCCCTGACTGTATTATTATTGAAATGGACATTACACAGTCCGATACTGCCCCCTTGTGGACAAGTGCTGAAATTGCTGCAGAGATAATGACACCGACTGCTGATCCCCTCCCACAACAGCCGTGTGCTCAGGAGGAACAAGTGCGGGAAAGACAGAAGGAGACGGAGCTCGACCAGGACAGACCTGCCTGTGGGTGTTCCTCGAGAGAGGGCTTCCTTGTGACACCTTTCTGGAAAGATCACGCCGTGGAAGCCGTTGCAACAACCCCCAGGCTGCAGAACATTGTTACCATGAGCCTAACCTGACTGCAGAGCATCGCACTCCTAGAACATATTCAGAGACTGTGACGGACACAAGGGAGCCACATTCGAAATCTATATTTTTTCTTTTTTTTCTTTTTCCCGGACTGAGAGGCTATAAACCGGTACCTGTGGAGAAGACTGAGGAAACCCCCTTCATCGCTTCCCCTGGAATCGCCACCGTTAGACCCCTGGCCTGCGACGTGGGAGCTACACCTTCTGTTGTTATAGACTGGTAACATACATTGAGGGAAAGCTAGGGAAAGAGATTGCCAGTACTGTTTTGTTTCTTGCCGTGCATCCGCAACTGAATATCAGGGTATTCAACCTTCCCTATGTGAGCAGCCAAACCGGTTGAATGTGTTATCACCATGTTTAATAGTAAAGAAATGTTTCCTCCCGTTAAATCTGAGTATGGGGATTTTGTTGAAGCAGATCATAGACACACACCCGCGGCCTTACCACCGGTCACTTCATGTGCATGAGACCTTACAGATATTGAGGTAAAAAACTCATCAAATACTCAGCACGAGGCCTAATAAATACTGAGGTAAAAACTGACCAAATACTTAGTGACTGCACGAGGTCTTACAAATACTGAGGTAAAAACTGACCAAATACTGAGTGTCTGCATCAGGTCTTACTAATACTGAGGTACAAACTCACCAAATACTGAGCGTGCATAAGGCCTTACAAATACTGATATAAAAACTCACCAAATACTCAGCGTGTGCACAAGGTTTTACAAGTACCTTGCCATTCCACACATAGCATTGCAATTCCTGCTCTCCCGCTTCCCAGTCACCAGCAGTCAGAGGGTTAAAAAAAAAAGAATCAGCTCAGTGGAGAGCTGGCTCCTATCAGTCACAGCAGGGAGCTGGCTCTTTGATCCAGATTCACGAACGACACATCATTAATGTGTAGGAATTACCTGGGATCACCCAAATTATATGTACAAGATATATAAATTTTAGCAAGAGCACACAGCAAGCAATTAAAAACAAATGGAATGCATAAAGTGCCATAATACGCAAGCATAACCCCACAAAGCTCACAAGACCCAGTACAGGTTATGATATATGCAGGTGGGAGAGAAAAGATGAAAATAATGCTCAAACAACCAGTCATCTAATATTACCAAGTCTGAGAATGGAGAGATAATCTGAAGTTAACCCTGCTTTAGACCTGCTCCTTGCATGAGAAGGGAAGACCCCTCGTGTATTACTGCGTATCACCCCTGCATGTGTGGCTTCCTCAGGGGAAAAATGAATGCTGACACAGTGTCCAAGCTGTGTTAGTTTTATAGTGCAAAATGGTATTGGAGATAGAGGGCACTGCTGAATGACATTATCAATTCCTTGGATATCTTCTTGTACCCTTTCCTGTTTTATACAGTTGAACTATCTTTTCCCATAGATCCCTTGACAACTCTTTAGCTTTCCCCATGACTCACAATGCAGAAACATCAGTGGCTGGATGAAAGATGCAAGAGTCTGATTGGATCTCAGAAACTCAGTCAGCTTTTATGCACACATACTGATTACAAGCAACCAGGTGAGGATGTTGCCTTTATTAGCCATTCAAACCCATTTGTGTCAATCTCTGTGCATATTATCAGGCCAAAATCACCAGAGTATGTCAACTTTTGATCAGGGTCATTTGGATGTTTTTAGTTGTCATTATGATTTAAAAAGGTGAAAACACAGTAGTTTGACAATAAATGGCTTCACCCAAACACTAATCATGAGTGGAAAAACAGTTTTAGTGGTATCATTCATATTCTCTGTCAAAAGGTCAAGAAAGCAAAAAATCTGCCAGGGTATGTAAACTGTACAGATATTTAGAAAATACATACATTATGTATATATATAAGTACTAGGGCTGCTTAAAGCACATTAAGACCATTTTTATAAGGCAGTATTTTTATCAGCATTGTATATAGTATTTATAAACCAAAACTAACAATAGAACAAAAATGCAAAAGAAGAATAAGTGCTTTCATTATACTTTTTTGTTCCATTCCTGGGTGTGGCTTGCAAATACTGATAGAAAACACTGACAAAATACTGGTATGTGAGCATGGCCCAATAAAAAAATGTTTTGAAACCCTGCTGCAAAAAAGATGTTGTTTAAGTGGTCCCTTAATAATATGTCTTTGTTTGCCAGTACAACTGATTGTCACATGACTGCTCATATAAGATTTTCATACTTGTGAACATAATCTGAGTAGTTCCTCCTCTTAATTTTTCAATAGAATGTCAAATCACATATGGGAGGGAGTGTCAAGGAAAGTGGAATCCTAACAGTGTGTATACTAGAATTCAGCATGATACAGTCACATGTTGTTACATGGGATGACTTGCTTTGCAAGCATGTGACTGCCCCAACAGTAAGGAAGTAGATGATTCCCGCATCAGAAAATGAACAGAAGAATTCTCTGTGGGTGAACATTGCCATCTGCTGGACAGAGTTTGATGAATAGGAACACATAAATGACGTCAGAAACCAAGATAAGGAACATGTCGCCATCTGTGACGAAGCTGAAAAATATAAAACTTCCTGAGGCCATAGCAGAGGAAGAGTCATCAGCCAGACTTGTACGGTCAGACATGCTGAGCAAATTGAGTCACACGCAGCTGACTTATAGCCACACCCAGAGGCGCAAGAGTGATGGTGTGCGGTAAGGCTGGTTTCACACTGCAGTTTTTTTCCTGATCAGGTTCGATCAGGTTTGTGTGCCAAAAACAGGAGAGGAACTTTCAGAGAAAAACTATAATTGAAAGATTGACACCTGTTCTGAGTTTTGGAGACACTCCTGGTTTTGACACACAAACCTGATAGAAGCTGATCAGGGAAAAAACTGCAGTGTGAAACCAGCCTAACTGAGGGAGGTTGAACATTTGGGCTGAAAGGACCAAGTTACTGAAGAGGATGAGCATGTGAGCAGAAAGGATCAAGTGACCAAAGAGGATGGCCATGTGAGCATAAAGGACCGAGTGACTGATGAGGGAGTGACAGAAGAGGATGACCATGTGAGCTGAAAAGATCAGGAAGAGTAGTTGGAGGACATTGTACTTGACACGGCTAAAAGCCAGGTGGTCTCCGTACTGGTGCAGATTTAAGCTACAGCCCTCAGAGATAAAGGAAGCTGGTGCGACTTGTGATTTAATGGGATACAGCTGACTCTCAGATTAGAGCCTGTTATGGTTACCATTGCAGATATTATAGTGAAGACAGGGAACTAGATGGACATTGATGGGCAACATATTGTATGTTCAATTCAATATTGTATGGAAATTGTAGGACTAGAGGTTGTGATCTAAAAGTGCATTGTTTAACATTATAACATTTGTTGTTTTATAATCTGCCATTATACTCAAAATTGCATTCTAATCATTGAAACTGTAAATAGTTAATAAATCACCATCCACTCTCATCACATTTGTTTACTTGTTTTACACATAAATATTAAACTTTTTTGTGATCACTGATTTGCTGAAGCTATTTCTTTAAGCACATGACATCACCACTGCATCACAGCAAACAGATACATATGTAATCAACAATACAAACATGGTCAAAATCGTTTAATGAAAGAAAAACCACAATGGTCACAGAAATAGCTTGACTCTGACAAAAGTAATAATAAATAAAAAAAATCTATGAAAATGAACAAATTAAAAAGGCCTGGACAGAAATTATGGTACCCTTAACTTAATATTTTGTTCCACAACCTTTTGAGGCATCACTGACTCAATCCAAAAGTAAGCAGTGTTTATAAAATATACAAAATATGGTACAATGGGAACAAAATAATACCGTATATACAATTACATAAATCAAAAAAGGATAAGAAAAGAAAAGTACTAAACCTGTGTCACAGAAATGGCTCAGAGTTTAGGAAAGGGAGGTACTCCTTAGGTAAATGGACAGAACCACAGAAAGCTGTACCTTCCAGGACTGACAAATGACCGAAACCCAAACTCCTATTTTTATTAACTCATGGTTACACCCACATACCTCCCCTTGGTGAGCTCATATGGGGGCTGGTCATGGGATATGATCAGTTTTTAGAATTTTATGAGATCCCCAACTTTTAGAATATCTTTGTCCATGGATTTCCCAGGCAGAGAATATCATGTTCATGTTTCCTACCTACCATGATTTTACCTTGCTATACAGATGAAACACAGCATGGTAGCATCATCCATCTGACTGATTTTACTTTGGGGCTGATGCACCATCGTGCAGTTATGTAATAGCATGCATTTTCTTCCACTTGGGATCACAATGCCAAAAATGTGTCTCCTATAACTGTAGGGTCTACGCTTTCTACAAAAACCCAAAAATTAATTGCTGAAAAACTGGTGCCTGTCCTTTTACTGAAATTCTTTTGAAGGGGGACAGAGTTCTCCAAAAATTTGTGATGTTTCTCACCTAATGGCCTCTTCCACAGACCTTGTGTTGGCTTGCCAGCAGATAACCTGTTCAATTACTTGTTCACACAAGTAAAAGGGGCCAGATGTCGTGTTTAATCACAAGCTCTTGGTTCATTCAAAATTATAATGAAGCCATGTTTACTAGGCTGATCCTCTCACGCTATTACACTGAAGATGCCAATGAGCACTGTTCTGGCTATAGTCTGGAAGCTGAAAGAACATAATTTCATAAAGAACTCACTCCCCACATTTCAGACAGAGGACTGAAAATAATTATTAGAAGAGTTGTCCAACAGCCAGGAACTGCATGTGGAGATCTAAAGAAAGACCTGGAATTAGTAGATAATAATAATAATAATAATAATCAGCGCACGTCATGTGATGCGCTTGGAAATAGTGCGAGGTTTCAAATTCCAGCACTTAGATGCCGGCGTTTGACTTGCACTCGGGGTTCCATTGCCCATAGGAATGAATTGGCAGCGTTAACGCGGCCTAGGCCTTTACAGTAACACTGCGTTTATGCTGCCAAATTCTCTTTTTTAAACGGACCCCCCTGAACGCAGGCATGGCGCTAGTGTGACCCCAGCCTAAGATATCTGTCATTACATCCCACTGAGCCAGGACTGTAGTGGTCAGACCTATGCTTGTGCTTGTTTTTAAGCTGGGTAAACATTTAATTCTAGTAGTATAATAAAATGCAGCATTTACCATATTTCTAAAATAAAACACACCAGGTATAAAGATTTTTGAACATAAGTATATCTGTACAATGTTAGGTTATTACAATCTACAGCTTTGCAAGGTGCTAATTTTCAATTTGTTTTTTTCCTCACGTTTTCAGATGGCTGAGGATGTAATGTACAGAACTTCTTATTCTAGACTTGTATTATGTTTTAAAGAGTATCAGGTTTCCTACCAACAAGGGTTTGCATTGTATGTAAATCATATATTGTTTGTGGATTGTGTTTTGTTTTATAATGGTGGGGAGTTTATTTCTCTTCAGGTCTGTGTGGAATTACATGAAAACACAAAATCATTTGCACCAGCTTACATCTGCGAAGATCTGTGATTTTTCTAGAGATGAGTGAACCTTCTCCGAACAAGTTAATCAATTTTTTATCCGGCACAAATATTGCAGATTCAGGTTGCACTCTGAAACCAGAGATTTTTTTAATGAAAATGCGACTTTGTTCGGTAACTGATTCAAAATATTAGTCAGCTCACTGAGCCCTGGTGCATGGTCCATACTCCAATGTTGCACAGGAACACTTTAGAAGAAAGTTAGACCAGCTCCAAATCATCCGGTTTTCAAAAAATAAATTAATTTTATTAGCAAGTCCATTAAAAGCAATGTTATCAGGGATGCCACTAGGAATTTTGGGGCCCCTCACTGGCAAAATTTTGGGGCCCTCTGAGACTCCACCCAGACTCCACTCCAGCTCCGCCTCCACCAATGCTTCGCCTTCATCCAAACACATATATATATATTTTATATTCACACATATATAGACTAATATATATATATATATATATACACACAAATATACATACACACACACACACTTGAAACTACTTTGGGCTGAATACACAATAGAGAATACACAATAGAGACTGCTACTGAGTGTATACACAACAGAGATGGCTGTGGGCTGTATACACAATAGAGATGGCTGCAGGTCGCATACACAGTATGACTGCTGCTGGCTATACACACAATAGAGAAAATGCAATAGAGACTGCTACCGGCTGTACACACGATAAACAATACACAATAGAGACTGCTACTGGCTGTACACAATAGAGAATACACAATAGAGACTGCTGCTGACCATACACAATAGAAAATACACAATAGAGACCGCTGCAGGCTGTATACAAAATAGAGACTGCTGCGGGCAGTATACACAATACAGACTGCTGTGGACCTCATACATAATAGAAACTGCTGAAGGCCGTATACACAATAGAGACTGCTGTGAGCCGTATACACAATAGAGACTGCTGCAGGCCATATACACAATAGAGACTGCTGCAGGCAGTATACACAATACAGACTGCTGTGGGCCTCATACACAATAGAGACTGCTGAGGGCCATATACACAATAGAGACTGCTGCGAGCTGTATACACAATAGAGACTGCTGCAGGCCGTATACACAGTAGAGACTGCTGCGGGCCATATACACAATAGAGACTGCTGCTGGCCATATACACAATAGACATTCCTGAGGGCTGCATATACAATGAAGACTGCTGCTAGCTGTATACACAATAGAGACTGCTGCTGACCATATACACAATGGACATTGGAGTTCTCCCACAAGTGACCCCATTTTGAAAACTAGACCCCCCCAAGGAACCTATCTAGATGCATAGTGAGCACTTTGAACCCCAGATGCTTCACAAATTGATCCGTAAAAATGAAAAAGTACTTTTTTTTCAACAAAATATTTATTTTTTCATTTTTACGGATTAATTTGTGAAGCACCTGGGGGTTCAAAGTGCTCACCACCCACCTAGATAAATTCCTTGGGGGGTCTAGTTTCCAAATGTGGTCACTTGTGGGGGAGCTCCAATGTTTAGGCACACAGGGGCTCTCCAAATGCGAGATGGTGTCCGCTAACAGTTTGAGCTGATTTTCCATTCAAAATGTTAGCGGACACCGTGTCGCGTTTAGTGAGCCACTGTGTGCCTAAACTTTGGAGTTCCCCCACAAGTGACCCCATTTTGGAAACTAGACCCCCCAGGGAACTTATCTAGTTGGGTGGTGAGCATATTGAACCCCCAGGTTCTTCACAAATTAATCCATGAAAATGAAAAAAATAATTTTTGTGGAAAAAAAGTACTTTTTCATTTTTACGGATCAATTTGTGAAGCACCTGGGGGTTCAAAGTACTCACTATGCTTCTAGATACATTCCATGGGGGGGTCTAGTTTCCAAAATGGGGTCACTTGTGGGGGAGCTCCAATGTTTAGGCACACAGGGGCTCTCCAAACGAGACATGGTGTCCGCTAACAATTTGAGCTGATTTTCCATTCAAATTGTTAGTGGACACCATGTCACGTTTGGTGAGCCCTTGTGTGCCTTAACTTTTGAGCTCCCCCACAAGTGACCCCATTTTGGAAACTAGACCACCCAAGGAATGTATCTAGATGCATAATGCGCATTTTGAACCCCCACGTACTTTACAAATTGATCTGTGAATATGGAAAAAGTACTTTTTTTTCACAAAAATCTTCTTTTAGCCTCATTTCTTTCATTTTCACATGGGCAACAGGATAAAATGCATCATAAAATTTGATGTGCAATTTTTCCTGAGTACACCGATACCTCATATGTGGTCATAAACCACTGTTTTGGCGCACGGCAGGGCTCAGAAGGTAAGGAGGGCAATTTCACTTTTTGAATGGAAAATTAGCTCCAAAAGTCAAATTGCGCTCCCTCCCTTCTGAGCCCTGCCGTGCGCCCAAACAGTGGTTTATGACCACATATGAGGTATCGATATACTTAGGAGAAATTGCCCAACAAATTTTAGGATCCATTTTATCCTGTTGCCCATGTGAAAATGAAAAAATTGAGGCTAAAAGAACATTTTTGTTAGAAAAATTAAAATATCAATTTTTTTGTTTCCACTTTGCTTAGTTCCTGTGAAGCACCTGAAGGGTTAATAATCTTCTTGAATGTAGTTTTGAGTAGCTTGAGGGGTGCAGTTTTTGGAATGGTGTCACTTTTGGGTGTTTTCTGTCATGTACCCCCCTCAAAGGGACTCCAAATGTGATGTGGTCACTAAAAAAAATGGTTTTGTAAATTTTGGTGGAAAAATTAAAATTGCTCATGAACTTTGACCCCTTATAACTTCCTAACCAAAAAATTTTTTTTTCAAAAATTGTGCTGAAGTGAAGTAGACATGTGGGAAATGTTATTTATTAACTATTTTGTGTCACATACCTCTCTGGTTTAGCAGAAAAAAATTTCTAAATTTGAAAATTGCAAAATTTTCAAAATTTTTGCCATATTTTTTATTTTTTCACAAATAAACGCAAAAATGATCAACCTAAATTTAATACTAACATGAAGCCCAATATGTCACGAAAAAACATTCTCAGAATCGCTAGGATCCGTCAAAGCGTTCCAGAGTTATAACCTCTTAAAGGGACACTGGTCAGAATTGCAAAAAATGGCAAGGTCTTTAGAGTCAAAATAGTCTGGGTCCTGAAGGGGTTAATCTGCTGGCCCTCACTGAAACCTGGATCCTGGATTCAGACATGGTTTCCCTTGCTGCTATTTCTCAGTTCATGTCTTCAGAATTACAAACCTTTATTCTGGGAGACTTTAACATCCCCATAAACAGCCCCATCTCCCCATCTGCATCCCAGCTCCTATCTCTAACCACTTCTCTTGGCCTCTCACAGCTCTTAACCTCTGAGACACACAAAGATGATAACACCCTTGACCTGATCTTTGTCCGGCTCTATTCAACATTCTCCTTAGAGATAACTCTCCTCTTCCTCTCTCTGATCACAACATTCTCTCCTTCACGCTCACAAATCCACCACTCCAGCACGCTCCTATGTATCACACATTCAGAAATCTGCAGGCCATTAACCCTCATACACTCACAGACTCTCTCATCTCATCACTGTCCCCAATCTCCTCATCCTCCTGTCCTGATCTGGCTGTGAATCACTACAATGACACTCTCAGAAGTACCCTGCACCAAGTAGCACCCCTTACCCTCAGAACCTCTAAACACAGAATTAAACAGCCCTGGCTCACATCACAAACTCAATTCCTCCAGCGATGCTCTAGGAGTGCTGAACGTCTATGGAGGAAAACCCACACACCAAAAAACTTAATTCCCTATAAATCTATGCTGAGAACTTACAACGCTGCCCTCCACCTCGACAAGCAGATCTACTTCACCACCCTGATATCCTCACTATCCAACAATCCAAAGAAACTCTTTGACACCTTTCACTCTCTCCTCACTCCTAAAGTACATGTCCCTATCACTGACCTCTGTGCTAATGATCTGGCTTCTTACTTCACTAAGAAAATGGAAAACATTCGTCAGGAAATCAACTTCCAACCTCAAATCACTGTTACACCTACCTCTCCCCACATTTCCTCCGGCTCACTCTCCACATTCAACCCAGTCACAGAAGAAGAAGTCTCCAGGCTCTTCTCTTCTTCTCGTCCCACCACATGCACTGCTGACTACAGATGTGCGATGTTCGATTCAAAGTGTTCGCCAATCTCAAATTTGACCTGTTTTGGGCGGTGTTCGAGTCATTTGTCGAATTAGAACAGTTAGCTTCAAATTCGGCAGTTCTAGGTTATGTTCGATAATGCTTCAGTCACCAAAAGCATACCTGGCTTTTCACACTAATACTGATCTTCAATCTTAATATCCATTTTCAGTGTATAGTGAGCGGGGGAGGGCGGGGTTCAGATCAGTGCTGATAAAGTGATAGAGCTCTTTTTTTTTTCTTCTCCAGACCGCATGTAGAGTGGGGCAGTGCACGCTTTGACCCAATCACAGTAAAACACAGTAAAGGGCATGTTTTGCACAAGCAAGGTCATCATTGGCTGTGTATGTCACATGTCCTTGCCCTATAAGACCCGGACATTTTCTTCATCGCCACTAGGGATGAGCGAGTCTACTCGCTAGGACTCGTTACTCGGCGATTCTTAAGGGACTCGCTGGACTCGGTAATCGGCGAGTCTTTTAGCGAATACTCGCTCAGTAACGAGTCCAATGCAAGTCAATGGCAATCTTAGTTTTGTCAGAGTTTACTTTATCTCACTCGCTAGACTCGCTAGACTCGCTCTATCACATCGCTATATAGCTTGAATCTCCCCAAACAGCAGCGAGTCTGAGCGAGTCTACGAGTCCGAATCCTAGCGAGTCTGCGATTCCGAGTCCTGTATTCTCTATTCGGGACTCGCGAATCCAGAATCTTTTATGTTACTAGTCAGCATTGCGTGTTAGGTCAGAAAACTTGTGAAGACAGCCAATCATAGTCAGTAATGCCATAGCAGCTTTGGTTGTGTCAGGACTATAATTGGCTGCTGTCCATCGTGATGCCTATGTCATCTATGACAGGCAAGGCAGTATATAAGGCTTGCCCCCGCCATTTTGGGCACATTCCTGAGAAGAGCTGACCTAGTGCAGGGAGACTTGGAGCAGATCTAGGGACAGTTAGGCAGTGTAGGAGTCACATATAACCCAAAAGTTCTTTTCAGAACTAACAGGACGGAGTGTAGGAGTCAAGATTCCTCACACATAACCCCAAAAGTTCTTTTCAGAACTACCAGGACGGAGGATTGCTGTACAGGACTGTAAGGAAGGGGAGATAGGAGCAGCCTTACAGTGAATCCAGCACCATCCTCATAGCTTAGTTCACCCAGCTTTCCGCAGAGCTGTAATCCTAAGCTTTTTCTTATTTTTGGCACTAGTCTACCAAATAATTTTGGTGCCATTTTTCCACAAAAAATTTCCTGTGCCAGTGCGTTGCTGTACGGTGTCCTGCCTGCAGCTCGCACGGTACTTGTAAACTTGCACGCAGCCAGCACCGCAGCCTAACAGTGCCTGGTTCTGCGTACTAAACAATTTTTTCCTGTGCCAGTGCGTTGCTGTACGGTGTCCTGCCTGCAGCTCGCACGGTACTTGTAAACTTGCACGCAGCCAGCACCGCAGCCTAACAGTGCCTGGTTCTGCGTACTAAACAATTTTTTCCTGTGCCAGTGCGTTGCTGTACGGTGTCCTGCCTGCAGCTCGCACGGTACTTGTAAACTTGCACGCAGCCAGCACCGCAGCCTAACAGTGCCTGGTTCTGCGTACTAAACAATTTTTTCCTGTGCCAGTGCGTTGCTGTACGGTGTCCTGCCTGCAGCTCGCACGGTACTTGTAAACTTGCACGCAGCCAGCACCGCAGCCTAACAGTGCCTGGTTCTGCGTACTAAACAATTTTTTCCTGTGCCAGTGCGTTGCTGTACGGTGTCCTGCCTGCAGCTCGCACGGTACTTGTAAACTTGCACGCAGCCAGCAGCGCAGCCTAACAGTGCCTGGTTCTGCGTACTAAACAATTTTTTCCTGTGCCAGTGCGTTGCTGTACGGTGTCCTGCCTGCAGCTCGCACGGTACTTGTAAACTTGCACGCAGCCAGCACCGCAGCCTAACAGTGCCTGGTTCTGCGTACTAAACAATTTTTTCCTGTGCCAGTGCGTTGCTGTACGGTGTCCTGCCTGCAGCTCGCACGGTACTTGTAAACTTGCACGCAGCCAGCACCGCAGCCTAACAGTGCCTGGTTCTGCGTACTAAACAATTTTTTCCTGTGCCAGTGCGTTGCTGTACGGTGTCCTGCCTGCAGCTCGCACGGTACTTGTAAACTTGCACGCAGCCAGCACCGCAGCCTAACAGTGCCTGGTTCTGCGTACTAAACAATTTTTTCCTGTGCCAGTGCGTTGCTGTACGGTGTCCTGCCTGCAGCTCGCACGGTACTTGTAAACTTGCACGCAGCCAGCACCGCAGCCTAACAGTGCCTGGTTCTGCGTACTAAACAATTTTTTCCTGTGCCAGTGCGTTGCTGTACGGTGTCCTGCCTGCAGCTCGCACGGTACTCGTAAACTTGCACGCAGCCAGCACCGCAGCCTAACAGTGCCTGGTTCTGCGTACTAAACAATTTTTTCCTGTGCCAGTGCGTTGCTGTACGGTGTCCTGCCTGCAGCTCGCACGGTACTTGTAAACTTGCACGCAGCCAGCACCGCAGCCTAACAGTGCCTGGTTCTGCGTACTAAACAATTTTTTCCTGTGCCAGTGCGTTGCTGTACGGTGTCCTGCCTGCAGCTCGCACGGTACTTGTAAACTTGCACGCAGCCAGCACCGCAGCCTAACAGTGCCTGGTTCTGCGTACTAAACAATTTTTTCCTGTGCCAGTGCGTTGCTGTACGGTGTCCTGCCTGCAGCTCGCACGGTACCTTCCATCTGTCTTTAAATATCTTAGCCTCCAGTGTGTACCTTTCACGAAATAGTACCTGCTACTTGTTTTACAAGCCCCCAGAAAGCCACCAGAAATTATAAAATGTCACACAAAAAAACCAAATCCCAAAAAAAGTCTTGCTAAGGGACAGGGACGAGGTACAGGCATTGGTAGTCGTGGCCAACTATCCACCAGTTCGGGCAGACAGACGAGGATTGATCGATCGTTCCTCCTGTCTAACTTTCCCCGTCAGGAAAGTAAACGAGTATTGAGGCCGGAAGACGAACAGCATCTAACGTCTTGGCTGGCAGACAAGACCTCAACAACAGGTTCTTGCAGAACTCAAGGTTCCTTGAGCACTGTGTCTACTGTTGGTACATACCATGCTGGGTCATCTAATCCACAACCTCTTCACAGTTCCTCAGACCAACAGCAGCCCCATGAAAATGTTGACACAGACATGGGTCACTCAGATGACTTATTTGGTACATATAATCCTTTACATGAATCCGGTTTGCCAGACTCCGTAGTAGATGACATACTTGATGAAGAATTGTCCAATCATGGACAAGTTTTAGAGACACCCCGGCCACATGAACGTGTCTTTCAGCAAAGTCTTAGACCGTCTCAGGAGTTGGAGGATGATGATGATGAGACAGTGACACACTTGTCATCTGGGGAGCAAAATCTATCTTGTTATCGGGAAGATTTAGAAGAGGAAGGGGTTGATGATGAGACAACTGATCCCACGTGGAATGTTGCGATGCAGAGCCAGCAGAGCAGCACGGAGGAAGAAAGTGTGTATGTCCCACCAACAAAGGCACCAAGGCCTACTCCTCCCACCAGAACTGAAAGAGTCACCACTGTTGCCCAAAATGTGTCCACTGTGGCTCAAAATTTGTCAACTGTTGGACAAAATGTCTCAAATGTGGGCCTCAGTAATCCCTCAGGGAGTACAGTCAAGCCTAGAGGTCGGTCAGCCACTGTGTGGAAATTTTTTAAAGATGGGCCTTCTCAAGAAAATGTGGTCATCTGTACCATCTGCCATGCAAGGCTAAGCAGAGGCCACGGGAAAGGAAACCAGAGCACCAGCAGTATGCGGAAGCACATGGCTGGTCAGCACCCTATTCAGTGGTCAAAAGTGCAGCCTTCCACAACAGTGTCATCTGACCCAAAGACTGCGACGGTAACTCAGATACGAACGTCACAATCAAGTGTTGCTGAAGCTGGTCCAGCTGATATGTACTCATCACAAGCAGCGGTTGCAGAGAGACTGAACACGAGTGCAGACAGTTCTCGGTCAGCAACATCCTTACAGTTATCAGTGACACAGCTGTACGAAAGGAAGCAGAAATACCACTCTTCCCACCCATTAGCCAAAAAAATAAATGCCCAGATAGCTAAGTTGTTAGCAGTCGAGATGTTGCCGTTTAGGCTTGTGGGTACCGACTCTTTCCGTGAGCTTTTGGCTGTGGCAGTACCACGCTACTCGGTTCCAAGCCGCCACTACTTTTCACGTTGTGCCGTCCCCGCGTTACATGAGCATGTCATTAACAACCTCAAGCGTGCCCTCACCAACGCTGTAACCGGGAAAGTACACCTTACTACGGACACGTGGACAAGCAGTTCAGGACAGGGCCGGTACATCTCGCTCACCGCGCATTGGATCAACGTTGTGGAGAGTGTGCCAAACGATGTTAGTGTTACATCAAACATCCTACCCACGCCACGGATAGCTGGCACAACCTCATTCAGGGTCTCTGCATCATCCTATATGTCCACTACCCCATCTTCCGCTTCCTCGACCAATCCTCAATTGCCCTCAACATCACGGCCAAGTTGGGAGGTTTGCTGCAGTGCTTCAGCAAGACGCCAACAGGCTCTGCTGAAGCTGATCTGTTTAGGTCACACACCGCACACTGCAGTAGAGCTGTTGAAAGGTCTGAAGCAACAGACAGATGAGTGGCTATCCCCACTCCAACTCCAGACCGGTCTCGTGGTGAGCGACAATGGTCGTAACCTAGTGGCTGCACTTAAGCTCGGAAACCTTGTGCACGTGCCTTGCATGGCTCACGTGCTGAATCTAGTAGTGCAGAAATTCCTGCGTACATACCCAGAGCTATGTGACCTACTGGAGAAGGTGCGTCGAGTTTGTGCACATTTTTGTCATTCGTCAACAGCGGTTGGAAAACTTTCATTGCTTCAAAAGCAATTGAATTTGCCCAACCACAGACTCATTTGTGACATGCCGACACGATGGAACTCTACATTCCATATGTTATCGAGGATCAATGAGCAGCAGAGGGCAATATCCGAGTATCAGTTGCAACATGCCCGTCAGACCGGCAGTCAGCCACGACATATTAGTACAATGGAGTGGGTGTGGATCGCTGACACATCTGAGGTTCTTGATAATTTTGACTACTGCACAAAACTGGTGAGCGGTGATCAGTCCATCATCAGTGTCACTGTACCCATGCTGTGTCTGCTGAAAGAATCCCTCATTAATCAGAAAAATGAAGCATTGAGAGCCCAGCAGATGGCTATGGAGTCAGATTTAAACAGCGCAGTACCTAGCCAGCAAAGCCAGTATGACCAGGCCACAATGGCTCCTGAGGAGGAACAGGAGCAAGACGATGAAGAGGATTTATTTTTTGTTGGTGCCGATGTCAACCCAGATGGTACTCACAACCCCAGCTTTGTGTCTGTCCACCATGGGTGGCCTGGAGAGGAGGAGGTGGAGACAGACTTTACGGATACAATGGGTATTGAACATCGTTCTGAGGACACTGAAGACATGAGTCTATGCAGCTTAGGACACATGGCTCACTTCATGTTGACTTGTCTGCTAGAAGACCCACGAGTGATTAACATATTGCACAACGACCTCTACTGGTTGGCCACCTTTCTGGACCCACGTTATAAAGATAAATTCACCTCACTGCTGTTTCAGTCACCACGTGGCTTGACAATTGACTATTTCAAGAGGGTTCTTGTGGATAATATGCTTCGAATATCACCGTCAGACAACACTCTGCCCATAGTTAGCAACTCTGTGCAACAGCAGCCTTTGGTCGGGCACAATCATCCACGCTGTCCAGAAGAGATGCTGGAAAGATGTCCGCAAAGTGGGCTATGTTCAATAAGCCATCGAACCTGCAGCGCCATGTTGCTCCAGTAACCATCTCTCGGAGACAGAAACTTACCAACATGGTACAAGAATACTTAAGTGACAGTACCTGCTTCCTGACTGATGCCGCAGTCCCGTTTAATTACTGGGTCTCCAAGCTCCACACTTGGACCGAGCTCTCGTTGTATGCCTTGGAGGTGCTGGCATGCCCTGCAGCTAGTGTGACATCAGAGCGGGTTTTCAGTGCCGCTGGGGTATCATAACTGATACCAGGACACGTCTTACTCCAGAGAATGCAGACAGGCTTACTCTAATTAAGTTTAATAGGAACTGGATTTCACAAGACTTCTTGAGCCCTGAAGACGACAGTACTCAGAGCTGAAGTGCCACGTTCAACATCAATATGATATAATTAATCATTGTATTATATTGTGTCTTTTTGGTACAAGCAGTATGTACAAGACCAGTAACGATTTGCGTAACCATGTTCCTGCAACCTGGTAATGAGGCTGCTTCATCTTAAACCAACACTACACCTTAACTTCGGTTTCATTAACCATCACAACACCTTTTCACAAGGAATCAACCTTTATTTTCTGTTAGCAAACATTTAAAAGCCCCTTGGGCTAATTTTTTGAGCCACCCTGGCTAACAAGCTGATCATGGCCCTTAGGCCTGCATTTATACCCAAAATGCAAAACAGCCCCTTGGGCTAATTTTTGGAGACACCCAGCCTAAGAGGCTTATCATGGCCCTTAGGCCTGCATTTACACTAAAAATGCAAAACAGCCCCTTGGGCTAATTTTTTGAAACACCCAGCCTAACAAGCTGATCATGGCCCTTAGGCCTGCATTTACACGAAAAATGCCAAACAGCCCCTTGGGCTAATTTTTTGAAACACCCAGCCTAACAAGCTGATCATGGCCCTTAGGCCTGCATTTACACGAAAAATGCCAAACAGCCCCTTGGGCTAATTTTTGGAGCCACCCTGGCTAACAAGCTTATCATGGCCCTTAGGCCTGCATTTATACCCAAAATGCAAAACAGCCCCTTGGGCTAATTTTTGGAAACACCCAGCCTAAGAGGCTTATCATGGCCCTTAGGCCTGCATTTACACTAAAAATGCCAAACAGCCCCTTGGGCTAATTTTTTGAAACACCCAGCCTAACAAGCTGATCATGGCCCTTAGGCCTGCATTTACACGAAAAATGCCAAACAGCCCCTTGGGCTAATTTTTGGAGCCACCCTGGCTAACAAGCTTATCATGGCCCTTAGGCCTGCATTTATACCCAAAATGCAAAACAGCCCCTTGGGCTAATTTTTGGAAACACCCAGCCTAAGAGGCTTATCATGGCCCTTAGGCCTGCATTTACACTAAAAATGCCAAACAGCCCCTTGGGCTAAATTTTGGAAACACCCAGCCTAACAAGCTTATCATGCTTTGGGAGACACCCTGGCTAACAAGCTTTGTATGGCCCTTAGGCCTACATTTATACCAAAAATGGGATACAGCCCCTTGGGCTAATTTTTGGAGCCACCCAGGCTAACAAGCTTATCATGCTTTGGGAGACACCCTGGCTAACAAGCTTTTTATGGCCCTTAGGCCTACATTTATACCAAAAATGGGAAACAGCCCATTGGGCTAATTTTTCCAGGCACCAATCCTATGCCTGCATCGTGGGCGTTGCTTGGACTATCATCCTGCTGGAGCCTGTTGAAGGGTCCCACTGTACGCTCCATACAAAACGCGTAGACGCGATGTGTAGCATGTAGACGTCCCAGCCTCTCACATGTGTGTTCATAGTCTTGTTGCCATAGCGAGGCAGAAAGTAACCCCCCAAACACAGGCACTGTTTGTCAGCAACAGTTGTATGTGGAGTCATGATTTGACACTTAGTAACCAAGGTGACTTCATGCGCCATGCGGGCCGTAAAGTACTTGCTAATGATGCTCTCTCCCCTGTCCCCCACGCCAAATGTCTCGGGGTAATCCTTGACTCCTCCCTCTCCTTCAAGCCCCACCTGTAGTCCCTAACCAAGTCCCTGTGACTACAACTCAAAAATATTTAACCAATTCGGTCGTTCCTCAATCCTGACACTGCTGAAACACTCATAAATGCCCTCATCATCTCCCGCCTTGACTACTGCAACCTCCTTCGCATAGGTCTCCCTGCAAACTCTCTTGCACCTCTCCAATCTATACTAAACTCTGCTGCCCGACTAATACATCTGTCCTCACGCTACTCCCCTGCCTACCCCCTCTGCCAAGCCGTTCACTGGCCCCTCCGGCCCACAGAGAGCTCACTTTAAAACACTGACCATGACATTCAAAGCCTTACACAACCTATCCCCACCATACATCTCCGACCTGATCTCCCGATACCCTCCCTCACGCAACCTGCGTTCATCCCAAGAACTTGTCCTACAGTCCACCCTCATCTCCTCTTCCCACAACCGCATACAGGATTTCTCCCGGTAATCCGCCATGCTATGGAACTCCCTGCCCCACCTCATCAGTCAGTCGCCTACCCTCTGAACCTTAAAGATACTTCTAAAGACTCACCTCTTCCGACAGGCCTACAACCTGCCATGAGACTCCGCTACACGCCCCACGACCGACACCTTCCCCACCCTATTGTATCCCCACCCACCCCTCGTAGAATGTGAGCCCACGCGTACAGGGTCCTCTACTATTGTACCTATATGACCTTATTGTCTATGTTTATTGTACTTGTCCTTCTCTACCTTTTCCTCATGTAAAGCGCCATGGAACCTATGGGCGCTATATAAATAAATAATTATAATAATTATGATGACTTGAAGCCCAACCACAAAAATAACTCCACATTCATTCCTTGAAAAAATACAGACACAAAGCTGGTTTTTAAAACTGTGTTTAAAAAAAAAAAATGGCAGCACTGTTTGGACATTCCAAAAAATACTACCTTTTAAAATTGTAGTAACAACAAGAACAACAACAAATGGAGCCCTACAGGTCCTGGTAGGTGGGCTGTCCGTCCTGCAAAAGGTCAAGGGCCCCACGTATGGCCTGGCCGAACCCTTCAGGGTGGATCCTCTCCACAGGTGTACGGAACGGTGGTAGGTCCCTGTTAGCTGGCCACTGGGAGTGAGGCAAAGGCGGTATAGCCCTGTGGGGTGGCACATGGATGTCCCGTGTTGTGGCCCTGCCCAGCCTGTTAGAGGCCGATATTTTCCACCCATCCAAATATTGGAAAACATCACCTGGGTCATTAGTGGGCTGACAGGCTTCAAGCACTATCTGTAATGCTGACCTTGCCCGCAGTAGCCTGTCAAATGGAATATTATCCATGAATGGTATAATACTGCGGGCAAAGTCAGCATTACTCTGATGAAGACTTAAATGAGGTGACCCCGGGATCGGACCATAATCTGGGCCTGCCGCTGGTGGTGGCGGTGGTGGTGCTGGCCCTGCCGCTGGTGGTGGCGGTGGTGGTGCTGGCCCTGCCGCTGGTGGGGCGGTGGTGGTGCAGACCCTGCCGCTGGGGGCGGTGGTGGTGGTGGTGGTGGTGGCGGGGACGGCGGTGGTGGTGTTGATGGCCCTGCCGCTGGTGGGGGCGGTGGTGGTGCGGACCCTGCCGCTGGTGGCGGTGGTGGTGGTGGTGGTGGCGGGGACGGCGGTGGTGGTGTTGATGGCCCTGCCGCTGGTGCCGGCGGTGGTGGTGCTGGCACGGCCGCTGGTGGCGGCGGTGGTGGTGCTGGCCCTGGCGCTGCTGGCGGCGATGCTGGTGGTGGTGGTGGCGGCGGCGACGGCGGTGGTGGTGGTGGCGCCGGCCGTGGTGGTGGTGGTGGGTTTACTCCACGCCGCCTTCTGTTTGGAGGTGGAGGATTAGCAGCACGCCGCCCTCTGTAGTAAGCTTCTCTGTGGGTAAAGTAAAAAAAAATTTGGTGAATGCATTGCATTTGGAAACAAAAACATAGGTCAAACATTAAGTTGCACGCTTTTTAGACTCTGTGTATCTGTGTATTCTTAATCAGATATTTGTTATTATTATGAAATAATAACCAACTGTACATAACATAAAGGAATACGTGACTTTCTTTGCTAATTCCATACTAATACATAATTTTTCACCCCCTGATTACCACCCCCCCCCCCCCCATCCCATCTAATCTAGACGATCAATAACACCAATGGTTCACATGAAAAAAAAAAAGTCCCCCTGACTTCACTTTTAACTTGACATACTTAATTCACAAAACTTTTAGCTTATATCATCTATATAAAGCAGGGAAGGGGTTGAAAGGTATACAATATATATATATATAATATATTTATATAATCGGGAGTTTGAAATTCCGGCACTGTAGCCGAATCCCAAACTCCTTAGCGTCACTGCGAGCGGAGACGCGTATGCGCCTTCGCGAGCCGCAGACGCTTAACTCACACAGCCGCTATAGCGTTTTCTCGAGCGGCCTCGCGCCCTCCGCTCACAGCAAGACCTGCGCCCCTCACAGCGCCCAATCCGCCCCGGCATGCTGGCATTTGTACTTCCCCCGTCTGTGTACCCACAGGTCTTAGCAGATCACTGATGCTGACAGCGGGGGGGGGACAACACAGACAATCAAATCAGGAGGAGGTCAGTGTCAGGAGGAGATGACAGCCGCCCGCCGGGGCCTGTGACACTGCAGAGGTCACAGCGGGGCTGTGTGTGCGGACAACGGGGAGGCCGGGGGCTACGGACGTACCGGACACGTCCTCTGCTCCTGGAGATGTGCCGCGGTTCCTAGCTCGCAGCGTATCTGACGCGGGAGCCGCGCTCACCAAGCCCACACCACGCCCTCTGCCAAACAACCCACACCTCTCACTAACCTCCTGCAGCTAACCACACCCCATGTTTACCTTTGCCATGATGTCATTTAGCTGCGGCCGCTATCTTTAATAAGGTCAGTAATGATGGCAGTAATCGGATCTCTGCTCCCTCTAGCACGCCCCAACACTGTAGCACCATCTCTTAACCCTATTCTCATCACCTATATACTCTGCTACCCACTGAGCCGCCTGTATACTCTGCTACCCACAGACCCGCCTGTATACTCTGCTACCCACAGACCCGCCTGTATACTCTGCTACCTCAGACCCGCCTGTATACTCTGCTACCCACAGACCCGCCTGTATACTCTGCTACCCACAGACCCGCCTGTATACTCTGCTACCCACAGACCCGCCTGTATACTCTGCTACCCACAGAGCCGTCTTTATACTCTGCTACCTCAGACCCGCCTGTATACTCTGCTACCCACAGACCCGCCTGTATACTCTGCTACCCACAGAGCCGTCTTTATACTCTGCTACCTCAGACCCGCCTGTATACTCTGCTACCCACAGAGACGCCTGTATACTCTGCTACCTCAGACCCGCCTGTATACTCTGCTACCCACAGACCCGCCTGTATACTCTGCTACCCACAGAGCCGTCTTTATACTCTGCTACCTCAGACCCGCCTGTATACTCTGCTACCCACAGACCCGCCGGTATACTCTGCTACCTCAGACCTGCCTGTATACTCTGCTACCTCAGACCCGCCTGTATACTCTGCTACCCACAGACCCGCCTGTATACTCTGCTACCCACAGACCCGCCTGTATACTCTGCTACCCACAGAGCCACGTGTATACTCTGCTACCCACAGAGCCGAAATGGAACCTAATGTATATATTAATAAATAATACTAAATGTACACAACAGTGCTGCAGACACATACCTTGGCATACGGGCCACCGGGTGAAGGAAGGACAGCCGGTCATAAAAGTGGTAGTGGTTGAGCAATGTAGCGGCTCCCGGTTGTCTCTCTGAGTACTGCCGGTACTGCTTCTTATGCTGGTCCCGGCAGCTCCTCCACCGTTTTTTAAGATGGTCAACTGTGAAATGATTTGAAACCGGGTTTAGAGATGTGTAATATTTGAAACAACAAAAGTATGTGTACAAATCAACAATAACATTTTATTAATTTTGTGTGTGTAATGTGTATACAAGGCACAGTGACACGACAGTGTGGAACATCATCAACAGCATTACGGACATTGAGCTCACGTGGCCACAATCACAAATGAGGCAGGACACATGTCAACGCATAGAGAATGTAATAGTGCGGGCACCAGACTCTGGTCATTAGTGGTATTTATATACACCCAACCCCTTGGCCGAAAGAGCCAGGAGGATCAGACATTAAACTCATTGTACTGTTGTGACCCCATCCAAATATAGGCAACTATGCGGTGGAGCATGATAACACATTCAGGGTCCTGTATACCCTGCTATGGGGGCCCTGTATTCCCACTGCTGGGGGCCCTGTAAACCCACTGGGCCACTGTCTACCCACTGCTGGGGGCCCTGTATACCCACTGCTGGGGGGGCCTGTACACACACTGAGGGCCCTGTATACAGGGACTGACTGGCACCCTACAGTTTGGGTCGCAACCCTCCCTCACCGGCCCGACACAGGTGAGGACAGGGGGTGGGGGGGGTGATGACTGGCGGCCGCCTCACAGTCACCGCAGCTCCCGCATTCTCCTATGGCTCGCTCCCAGCCGCAGCCTCGCGCTCCTCACAGCCGCTCGCTAACAGTCGCAGCTGCACGCCACTCACAGACGCTCACTCCCGGACGCAGCCGCGTGCTGATGACGTCATCGCGCGCCCAGGAGCTTTTGTTTCCGCCTGCTGCTTCAGGGACATGCGGATTATTCATGCTCCTGCAGCCGCATGACCCGTGGCACCTGGGCCAGTCCGCCCCTGCCTGTATACCACAATATGGGGGGATGTATACCCATCTGGGGGCCTGTATACTCTGCAGGGGGAGGTGTATACTCTGCTGGGGGGCTGTCTACCAGTGATAGCCGCTGTATACCAGGATGGCGGTGAATATGTTTTCATAGTTTTTCCGGGCAAAAATAGGGGGGTCGGCTTATACACGGGTCGGCTTATACACGAGTATATATACAGTAAATGCAATATATAACGTGTAAACTCATTTAACTTACTTAGATTGCTCTGTTCCTCATGGTCACTCCGATGGAACGCAGGGAACATCTCTTGGGCGATCTCTCTCCAGGCTGTATTAATTTGGGTCGTATCCCCATAGTCAGGATCTGTAGGGAGCCATAGAAATGGACGAGCCTCCACAAGTGCAATAAGACGCAGTGTGTTCACCGTGCCACGTCCTGCTGCCATGATTGCACTGATGAATGGATCGCTCTGTGTGTGCGCCTGTCAGCGCGACTCGCTTCCTGTTTCCTTAAAGCATGGTGTGTGCTGGAGAATCCCTTCCCTCGCATCATCGGCTACAAGCCTCAAAATAAGAGAAAAACCAGCGAGTTTGGACTCGCACACTTTCAGAGACACATCAGCGAGTTGTAAATGTCATTATTCGCTATTACTCGGGTCCCTATTCATTAACATTGGACTCGCTGGACTCGCAACGAGTCCCGAGTCCTTGACTCGGACTCGTTGGGGTCTTGCGATTCCGAGTCTTTTCGGACTCGCTCATCTCTAATCGCCACCATTTGCTCATTGCTATACCGCCAGGGTACTTCCTACTAATTTTTAACTGCACCTTGGCCACATCTGACTTCTGGTCAAGTCGCAGTGTGCCAAAAACTATTAGTGTAGGCCACTTGTAATACAATCTACTACACCGCCAGTGTTCTTCCTACTAATTTTCAACTGCACCTTGGCCACATCTGACTTCTGGTCAAGTCGCAGCATGCCAAAAACTATTAGTGTAGGCCACTTGTAATACAATCTACTACACCGCCAGTGTACTTCCTACAATTTTTAACTGCACCTTGCCCAGGTCTCACTTTGGGCCTAGTAGCAGTGTTGGTTCAGTCACCTCTGCTTGATTGACATTCACCTTTTTTTGTAAAACAACTGTACTGCTCCCAATTTTGTCACATACAAAATGAGTGGCAAAAGGCCTGCTGCTGGTGGAAATGGGAGTAGGCGTGGTGGAAAGGGAAAAAAAGTTTGTGTTCTTGGGGTAGATGCTAAAGCTACATTAACATCTGCTAACAATCTTCCAGCCAAAGTAAGATGTCTACTTCCTTCTGTGGCCAATCAGATATGATCTCTTTCTTACTGACACGACCATCGATACCACTTGGAAGTGAGGCACAAAAACAGCAGGTGCTTGAATGGATCTCAAGTGCTCCATCAAGTGGCCTCTCCTCCACCTCAACTTCTACATCACAGACTCTCCAGTCTTTTGAGGTGTCAGACTAATCACACTTGATTCCTCCAAGCTCCCAAGTGTCCAGCTGCCCTACGCTGTCTGGGGTAATAGACATGTTTGCGTCTGCAGAGCTGTTCAGTCACACAATAGCCTGGGAATCAGAGGTCTGCACCAAAGCTGCAGTGAGTCCAGACAAGTTAATGATCTGCCCTGATGCCCAGAAGCTTTGTGAGTCAGACCCAGGCCCTGATGAAGAAGCTTCTGACCTTTATGCAGACCCTCATTCCCTAACAGTACATACTGTTGGTGGACACCAGGAGGATGATGCTGATGAGACTCAGATACCGGATTTGATTGACAAATTAAGTTATCGGTCAAAGCAGGAAGAGGTTGTCTCTAAGGATGAGGGGTGTGAGAACACAGAGGATGATGATGAGGTTGGAGATCCCACTTACTGTCAACCCACAGTTAGCCAGTCGATGAGGTCAGCACAGGAGGTGGAGGAGGATGCTACTGACAACGAGGTTAAGTTGCGCCTTCCTGGATATAGAAGGAGCACTGGAAGCACACCAACAACTGCATCTGCAGTCACAACTCTGCATCTGAGCGGAAGTCGTGCTGGCTCTGCAGCTCGCTTGGGCTCTAAGCCTTGCCTAGCCTGGGCCTTTTTGACATCGCCAAGGATCTCCCAACTCATGTCATCTGCAAGATTTGTCACCAATCTCTGAGTAGAGGCCAAAAACTCACTAGCTTGAGTACTTCATGTATGAGCCACCACATGGACATGAAGCACAAGTCGCAGTTGGAAGCTCATCGTGCTAGAATGCGGGCTATCGAGGCGGGCCTACCACCGTCTGCCCCACCAAGTGCATCCGTGTGCTCTTCATCATCTGTGACTGTGTACACAGCTGTCACACATGCTTTTGGACGTACACCTTCCACCTCTTTACCCGCAACAGGCAGTGTGATTGGCAGGTCATCACTTGGTTTTCAAGTGGACAATGCTGCTGGTGTTGAGCTCTCATAGACATCGAGAGCACCACCTTAGGATGAAGGCAACATTACATCTTCGCCTGCACCTCCCTCCCAGACCAGCAGTTTGCCGGACACCATACTCAACTATGTCTCAGCACAGCAGCCAGCCCTCCATCCCTCAGATGTGGACAAGTAAAAGGCCATTTCCTCCTAGTCATGAGAAAGCCAAGCGCTTGAATTTCACCATCTGCAAGCTGTTGGCTTCAGAAATGCTGCCTTTCCACCTGGTGGACACAGAGGATTTTTGAGACCTTATGTCCGTCGCAGTGCCCAAGTACCAGATGCCCAGTCGCCACTACTTCTCCAAGAAAGGTGTGCCTGTGCTTCACCAGCATGTCGCAGACAACATCACCGCTTCCTTGAGAAAATCTGTGTGACAGGGTGCATTTCACCACAGACACTTGGACCAGTAAGCATGGACAGGGGCATTACATGTCGCTGACTGGGCATTGGTTAACTATGGTGAGAGCTGGAAAAGGGTCTGCTGTCCAAGTCTTGCCATCCCCACGAGTTGTGCATCCATCCTCTGTAGGTAGAAGTTCCTCCACTGTTTCTGCCTCCTCAACCTCGTCTCGGTCCTCCATCGCTGCCCAAAGCTGTCTGGTAATTTTGGGTCTGGGAGAATTGATGCCATTTTGCTGTAGGTATGACCCTTTAAAAGGAGTAATGATTCTTGTTGGAGTCCTCTTGCTATGTTTTACATGATTTAAGAAGGGCGTGACATGCCCATACCTGTGTCTCATTCTCCTTTTACTCTTCCACCTCTTTTTACTTAATGTAGAAAACTAAAGCCACTTAGCCTGTGACTATTTGTACTGTGTTTGAATTGTTGTGTGGTGTTTTTTGTCCATTCTGAGTAGTTTGGCAGCTTTTGGAGCCCTTTGAAGGTGTTTTCTATGTGTTTTCTGTAGCCTGCCATTGATTTCAATGGGGTTCGCGTTGTTCGTCAAACATTCGACGAACAAATCTCAAATTCGACGAATCGAATCGAATTCGATCATTAGGGTGGTGGGTCATCTCTACTGCTGACCCCATCCGCTCACACCTACTCCAGTCTCTCTCTCTGGTGGTCACCACTAACCTAACCAAAATCTTCAATCTCTCCCTCTCTTTTTGCATCTTCTCCTCCTTCTTCAAACACTCTATCATTACTCCATTATTAAAGAAAACTTCTCTCGACCCATCATGCACAAACAACTACAAAACTGTCTCCAATTTCCCCTTCATCTCTAAACTCCTGGAGCACCTGGCTACCTCTCCACTCACTCTTTTCTAGACCCATTACAGTCTGGTTTCCGCCCTCCACACTCTACAAAAACTGTCCTCATCAAAGTGACCAATGAGCTACTGACAGCAAAACATAATGGTGACCACTCTCTGCTTATTCTTCTTGATCTCTCTGCAGCCTTTGACACTATTAACCCCCATGTCCTACTCTCCACGCTTCACTCCATCGGCATCAAGGACACTGCTCTCTCCTGGTTCCCTTTCTATCTTTCTGACTGCTCTTTCAGTGTATCATTTGCTGGCTCCACTTCCTCCCCTCTTCCTTTCACTATTTGGGTCCCTCAGAGGTCCTTAGACCTCTTCTCTCTCTCTCTACACAGCCCCAACTGGACAGACCATCAGCAGATTTGGCTTTCAGTACCATCTTTATGCTGATGACACTAAACTATACACCTCTTCCCCTGACCTTACTCCCACTCAAATAAAGAACACCAATGACTGTCTAACCATAGTTTCCAATATCATGTCCACTCTCTATCTCAAACTCAACCTTTCCAAAACTGAACTTCACAAAAACCCTCACTGTGGCCCTGATTCACTCCCGCCTTGACTATTGTAATTCTCTTTTAATTGGCCTCCCCCGCACTAGTCTCTCCCCTCTCCAGTCCATCCTTAATGCAGCAGCCAGGATCACCTATCTAGCTAACTGTTGCTCAGACACTTCCGCTCTGTGCCAGTCATTGCACTGGATACCCATACACTATAGGATCCAATTCAAACTGCTTGTTCTCACCCACAAAGCTCTGACAGAAGGGATGTCTGGAACGCAGCACTAGCCGGTCCTGCAGCCGGTGAGGGAGCTGCAGCACCCGGAGCAGTAGCCCCGATAATGCCGTTAGCCTTGCCATACATACCGGTATAGTTGTCAACCTACGAGGGTAAGCCCGGCACCTTAGCAGCCTTCAAACAAAAGATGTGTGCAGTGCTGGACACGTATGCTATGACAGAAAAGCAGCGAGCCGTCATTGTGCTGGGACAATTAACAGGCGCAGTGGAGCTAGAGGTCGAGTCTTGGAGCTATGCTGACAGAGACTCTGTAGCAAAAGTATTTGACAAGCTCAAAGCTGCTTTTGAAAAACGCACACAGTCTGAACTAAGGATGATATTCTACCAATGCAAACAGAGACCGCAAGATACCATCAGAGACTTTGCCTTACGTTTACAAGGGGAACTCCAGTCCTTAAAGCAGGTAGACCCAGCAAGTGTGCTAGAAGAAGATAAAATGCTTGCAGAACAGTTTATGAATGGATTGAGGTCGGAATACCACCGCCAGCAGGTACACAAGTGGGTCTTAGATCATCCTGATGTGAACGCTAATGCTTTAAAAGACGGAACTATAACCGTGCTACGAGACCCATTGCCTGCAGAACCTGCAACCCAATCCTGGCAGGTTAACACCTCTCCCATAGACTTTGAATCTACTCCCAAAGACCCTGCAAAAGCGGTAGGGCAAGCTGTAGCAACCAACCTGATGATGACCTATGTAACCAGGTGCTGCAGCTAACCAAAAATATGGACTATGTGTTAAAGCTCTAGCAAGCCAGGCAGAGGACACAACCACTAAGCAGCATCCAGATAGCTGATTGCCCTGACAATGTCCCGTGGATGAGGAGAAAGCCCAAATCACCCGTGGAGGGGACCAACAAGTCGCCCGTTCTGAGGACCAACAAGTCGCCCGTTCAGGCGACCAACGCACCATTCCAATGCAGAGCCAGCGACCACACAGATTCAAAAATGTCTTCATGGACAATAATCCATTATCACACTAGGATACCGCGAAGCTTGGTGCATTGGAGAAATGCTGGATGGCCCGACTATCGAACTATGACTTTATCATCAAGTACCGGGCAGGCCGTAACAATGCAAATGCTAATGCCCTCTCCAGAAACCCTCAAGTACATTTGCAAGGACTTGAAGAAGAGGCGGATGACTTGGAGGAAGTAGAACTCCCAGCTTTCCATAAAAGAAGAAAATGGAAAATTACAGAAACCCATATCTACCAGAACCATTAGAATGTTGCACTAAACCTGTTGCCTCACTATGGATGGAAAGAGACACAAGACAGTGATCCGGCAGTGAGCCTAGTGAAGAGGCTGGTAACCCAACTGGATTCCCAACTTGAAAAGAATGCTCCACCAGAGGCCCAATACCAATGGAAAGAACGAAGCAGGTTATTCACCTATCAAGGTCAATTGTGCAGACGGTATCCCAGAACACATGACATGGTATGGCAAATTGTGGTTCCAAAGAGAGATGTCCAAATGATGTTGGAAGCGTACCATAATGGAGCAGGGCACTTTGGATGGAGAAAACTGGAAATATTGTTACGTGAGAGATTCTATTGGATTGGCATGAGGTCTACCATAGAGAAATGGTGTAAGAATTGTGGACCATGCTCATTAAGAAGAAAAGACCGTAACAGCCAGAAAGCACCACTACAGCCTATCATTACTAAACAGCCATTAGAACTGGTAGCCTTAGATCACGTCAAACTCACACCCAGCAGATCAGGCTATACCTATGTTCTTACCATGGTGGACCACTATTCCAGATTCCTTGTGGTAGCTCCTGTGAAAGACTTAACAGCTCAGACATCAGCAAGAACCTTTCAAGCCTATTTCTGCAGAACATACGGGTATCCAGAACAGGTATTGACAGACCAAGGTCCTGCCTTTGAAGCTGAAGTATTTCAAGAG
>JARQOC010000003.1:132929996-132986987 GCA_033576535.1 Allobates femoralis | reverse complement strand
GCCGCACCTGCCGCAAGTGCAATACCGCACTTGCCGCATCTGCCGCAAGTCCCCCTATACTTCCTATGGAAAAAACCGCAACCGTGCCGCAAGTGGAACCGTTATGCGGCAGATGCGGTTTTTTCACCGCATCTGCCGCGAATTACGAAAAACGCTGATGTGAAAGGGCCCTTACTCAGATTAGCCGGACTGCCTAAATTGTGAGCTGTTGTCAGATAGTGATAATCTCCTGCTGAGTAAATGCTTATTGCACTGAAACTACAATGCACAGCCTGATAAGTGACACAACGCTGGATTCAGATTCCTCTGCCCCATATTATGCTGCTCTCAGGTTAAATAGGAAAACCTCTGACAAATTCCCTTTAATATAAACCAACTGAGAGTGGGCTCTAGCTGTATTTGATGAGAGATCTGAACTATGTAAACCAAATTAATTTACCCAGGGTAGGTTTGATAATGTGATCTTATTCTAGCAAATCTCTTCAGAGTTTCAGAGGGAGAGCAAAAATCTATTGGCACTAAAGTTGGACCTAGATAACTGTCACCATACATAAGAGAGCTATTTTGCCCAACTTCTATCCAAGTGCTCGAATCTTTGCATCATGGGGTCATGTCTTTCCAACTGAGAGCTTCTGCCAGACACCTCTGGCAGAAGATTATTTTACCAGGGCATGATAGGGCATTTAAACTCTGTTAAAGTAAAGAAGGAGTTAAAAATCTTCAGATCTGCTCTTAAGACAAAGAAAGAGTAAGTGGGTTTGGTCAAACTGGGCAGATGTTGGGAGTGGTCCTAAAAACTATGCAAATATGTATGCTACTATTTGTTACTATGAAAGATATACCTAAATTTATGCATCCCATACACCCATGTCTCTGAAAGCATTTAAGTCTTAATCATTTGGTTACAAAAAAAAAGTTTTGGTACTGACTCGCCTCACCAGGGCCGTAGTGTACTCCGGACCAGGCCTGTATTTACTTGGATAGTCACGGCGGTGTGACCCGGTTCCGTGGCCCTGGCGGTGTCATAAAATGGGGATCATTTATGGGATTTGATTTCGTGACACCACCCGTGGGTTTCGGCAATTAGATGAATGGCCGATGCTGCACTTCAGATCCTCTGCGGCTGTTAGTATTGCAGCTGTGGTGGTGTAGCTCTCCAAGGGTAGGCCCCAGGGCAGGGGTAAAGTTTGTGTAGGGGCTATGGCGAGGTAAATAACTCAAGGACACAGCAGGGTGCAGTCTTTACAGTTTACTCACAGTTGTTACACAGCTCCAGGTATTCCTAGCCTCCAATGGGGTGCTGTGTTCTGTGGGTCAGGGATCCAGACAACTCTCGGATCAGTCTATCTACCGGGCCCCCCTTCTGGTGTTCTGTTCTCAGTCATCTTCCTGTGCTAGCCCTTGCCCTCCTGCCCTGCTCCTCACACTCAGTGTCTTGAGCCGGTAACCTCGGGTCATGTCAGGCAACCCCATCCTGGTCCCTTGATCCAATGCGACCACCTTTTCAATGAGTAAGTGTGGTTGCTGACCGTGGCCTTTAAAGATGCCACCGTCTCCGGTTTGCTAGCTGAGTCTTGCTGTTTCTCCACTAGTCTGGGGCCGGTCTCCTCTGTGGCCTAGTCCCTCTAGCTGACCCTGGGTCTCCGTCAGCTTAGATGCAGGCGCCATGAGTAGATTGCTCACTTCCTGTGCCCCTGGGACTCCTTCTCTTCCTCTAGAGCCGCTCACTGGCTTCTCTGTCCACTGGGCCTCCCATTCCTGCTCCTTCGCCTCCAGCCAAGCCTTCTGCAACCAGCAATAATCACTGCAGCTTTGGCTTGTCACCTGGGCCTCTCCAGGAAACTATCAGCTCCTGCCCTGGATTCTCCCATCAGAATATGACCCTCTCTGCGTAGATGGTCTGGAGCACTGGCTCGGGTAGTAACGGGGCTGTAATGGGCCCAATTAAAATGTCCTCAGCTACCCGGGCAGGGACATCAGTTTTACCTGCTTTAGCTGCTCCAACGGTTCTCGTTGTCCCTTCCTTGTCCTCCTCCGGGGCTGGACTTGGAGATGCTGGTCGGGAGGCGGACCACCGCTGAGCAATCTTCTCCATCAGGGTGTCCTTCCACCTCTCCACTGCGTCCAGCTGGGTCTGTTCCATCTGCTGCCCCAGCTCCTGCATTTCAGCTCGCAGGAACCCCATGTCCACTGGGGAAACTTGTTCTTGGGCTTTCTCTGGGCTGCTGGGGGAGCCTTCCGCTCTCACCCCATGTGCCATAGTTATATAGCCGCCTCTCTCTATCACGTGTACCAGGTGAGTTGCTGCTGCTGCACAGCCACATATGCATCTGCACCTCCCCCGATTCTTCTGACCTTGCCCTCTCTGTGGGTGGGTGTTCTCCATCCTGTCGTCAGCCACACCAGGAGGCGGATCCTCTTGGCTGACAGACAAGTCTTTCAGTGTCACAGTCCTGGAAGTGGGCGGGCAAGGCCTTTCGTGCCGTTCTGCAACCTGGCCCACGATGGGAGGTCGCACAACTCCCTTCGGCATGCATATGGCACTTATCCTTTTTGGTGGGCGCCATTACACAGTCTTAAACATGGTCTTTGGGCGCACGGGACCTGATCATTTGGGTCAGTACATCCTTTTTGTGACGCCAAGTTGACATACCCCACCAGGCCGTGGGGTACTTGAGACCGGGCCTCTATTTACTTGGATAGTCATGGCGGCGTGACCCAGCTCTGTGGCCCTGGCGATGTCATAAAATGGGGATCGTTTATGGGATTTGATTTTGTGACGCCACCCGTGGCTTTCGCCAATTGGATGGATGGCCGACGCTGCACTTCAGATCCTCTGAGGCTGTTGGTATTGCAGCTGTGGGGTGTAGCTCTCCACAGGTAGAGCTGTAGGCCCCAGGGCAGTGGTAAAGTTTGTATAGGGGATACGGTGAGGTAAATAACTTGATTACACAACAGGGTGCAGTCTTTACAGTTTACTCACAATTGTTACACGGCTCCAAGTATTCCTAGCCTCTAACTGTGTTCTCAAGGTCAGGGCTCCAGACAACTCTCGGATCAGTTTATCTACCGGGACCCCCTGCTGGTGTTCTGTTCTCGGTTGTCTTCTTGCGCTGGCCCTTGCCCTCCTTCCCTACACCTCACACTCAGTGTCTTAAACCGGTAGCCTCGGGTCCTGTTGGGAAACCCCGTCCTGATCCCCTGACCCTACGCGGCCACCTTTTCAACGAATAAGTGTGGTTGCTGACTGTGGCCCTTAAAGATGCCAAAGTCTCCGGTTCGCTAGCTGAGTCTTGTTGTTTCTCCACTAGTCTGGGGCTGGTCCCCTCTGCGGCCTAGTCCCTCTAGCTGACCCTGGGTCTCCATCAACTTAGATGCAGGCGCCACAAGTAGATTGCTCACTTCCTGTGCCTCTGGGACTCCTGTTCCTCTAGAGCCCCTCACTGGCTCCTCTGTCCGTTCTTTCCTTCCTGTGTCTCGGGACGAACTCCAACCGCCTCCATTCCCCAGGACGTTCTCCTCACACGTCAGTTTGTGTCCGTATCATCTCTCCAACTCCCTCATGTTCTCCTTCTATGTCCTTTTACATCAGTCTGTCCTGTGCATTCTCTTTCTTGCTTCCCACTTCCTGGTGCTCTCCTTTTTTACTTCCTCCACACACACCCTCTACCTGCCTCCCCTTCCAGCCTGGGATGGAGCCCTCCACCAACAGGGTCCGCCCGAACCCCGAGACCTGGGTGGTGTGTGGGTTTTTGGGTGCAGGGTAGTGTCCCTTCCTTATCCGAGAGTGGGGTACCACACCTCTGGCTGAGGTGCAGTACCTCTGTGGTGACTGGAGCCTTAGGAGCGCCAGATAGCCCCCTCGTAAAGCCTAGCACGTCGGTGGGCTGGACCTAGTTAAACAAAACAGAGAAGACATGCAAAATTTTTGGAATGCATTCAAACAGGTTAAAACATTTGAACAGGTAACTTCTGCTTCCCTTTATGGGAGGTACTCTTTCTTTTTATCGTTGCATAAAAATGTAAAATAGAAAATAAAATATGTGTCTATATAAAATTGTTACTTGTGTTCTATTAGGTTCAGTGAGGTCCCATTCGGGGTCATCCTTCCCATTGTCCCAAGTGCAATATGGGGGACCCGTTTAATAAAACTCCCACATAGGCCCTGGGCGGGCTACAGGGCATTGCTGGTCACTTTGTTGGACCACGGTTCAGCCACGCCAAATGGGTTTTTGTTCTGTTGTCAAAGTGTGAAAAGTGCAATATTAACTTCTGGGTGATAACTGTTGGCATCAAAACCAATAAGGAGCACACCGAATGCTAACTATTTACAAAGAGTTCTGATCATACATCATTCATGATCTTAATGCCCAGCATTACCTATAACTAGGTACATATACACTCACACTCTTATACATTATAAGTTCAATACCTAACCTGATTCACTATATCTCACATACCTAAACAGGTAAACTTTAACTATTTACAGTGACATTCAGCAGTTCTACTTTTCTCTACTGCTTGTAGGGTAGCGAATTCAAGCCATCTCCCCGCCAGGGAATTCATACACTTGCTACCTCCTCGATAGCGCCACCTGGTGTTCGATCACTGTCTGGGGTAGCGCAGCCGTTTGCTCTTTAGGGCTGGCTGCATCGAGCACTGGACACATGTCTGCGTGCACCTTCTGCACATTTAGCACGTACCATCCCCTCTCACCCTGATGCCCGGTGTATGCGACTCGATCCCTTGGTTACAGATCTCGTTCAGGATGCCCTTTCAGCAAATGGAACTCAACATCCCTTCTGGTGATGAACAAGTCTTTTCTTAGTTCGGGGTCTTGGATAAAACCCCAGCCCTTTGCCAGGTCAAACTTGGATACTGTGCCCACTACTCTTGGTCCTCGCTCAGCAGCCTTAAGTTTGCGGGCCCGGGCCTTGGCATGCATCTTTCGTTCCTCAATCTCCTTCCACTGGGTCTCCCATTCCTGCTCCTTCACCTCCAGCCGAGCCTTTTAGCTATCAGATAACAATATTGAAAGAGGTACAACACATTGTAACATAGTGCTCTGATGTCAGTAACCATTTTATATTGATGCTCTATAGAATATTAACTAGTAACTCCCTAACCCACCCACTTCCCTTCCTAGAGTACATCTCAACAGGTCTTGTGCATATTTGAGTTTACTGTAGATTTTGTGGTAAAGTTTTATGTCCGGTTGGCACATTTGAGTCTCCCCAATGTACCTCCCAGGTCCTCATTGGCGTACCATGCTGAAGATCTATGAGATAGCATGAGATTCCCTATTTCTACATCAGTGAATTCCTGTTCAATGAATCGTCTCCATTTATTAAAAAATTTTTTCGTTAGTTTACTGGGGCTACTTGCGGCGTCTAAGGATTCGAGTGTAAGTGTTTTTCGCAGTGAATTTTTGACCTGTGCCAAGTCAGGGGGTCTATCGTTCAACCAGAACTGCAGCAGCAGTCTCTTTGCAATTATTGCAATATAGTGAAACAGTACATGTGGTTGTGTCATTCCTGTCGTGTTATTCTGGTAGTGGAAAAGCCATAGCATTGGGTTCAGTTTGTCTAGTCCTACGCATATTCCCCTCGTCCACTGTTCAACTGAGATCCAGAATCTTTGAGTAGCAGGGCAGGACCAAAGGCCGTGTTCTAGATCTGTCATGTGTGCTTTACATTTAGGGCAATTTACCCATGTCTCCTGTCTACCTGGTGTCGGTGGTATGTTAAATGCCAAAATTGTCCCGTGGATAATCCTAAATTGTGAGTCTCTCCAGCGTTCGTCCTGTACAAAACGTCTGCAGGTCCCCCATCCCTCTATTATTTTCTGTGTAAGGTCAGGGTCCTTCATGTGTTTTTTCCATTTTGTGAAGAGGGGTGTCTTTTTTGCTGGTCGTAAAACCGTCTGCAAATTAGCGTAGAGAGAGGTTATTGATATATCTTCTTCATTCATAGACAACAATTTGGACCATAGATTATCACTGACCTCTCTCGATATATCATTCAATTGCGAGAGTAGGTAATGATGAATCTGGCGGTACTGCATGGCCTGATACCGAGGAAGGTTGTACGTGTGGAGGACCTCATTTTCAGTCATCCATCTTTTTTCTCCTGGGATCATAAGGTCATTCAGGGTTTTGATTCCCTTATCTCTCCACGCCATGAACAGTCGGCTCTCACGACCTAACGGGAATTCCGGGCATTTCCACGGGTTGAGTAGTTTAGAAATCTTCCAAGACAGATTTAGTTTTTTCCTTACCCCCTTCCATGTTGCTATTGTGTCCCTAAATATTATTTGGTTTCTTGATGGATTTGGGCAGTTGGGGCAACGGCGTGTGTAACAAAGCTGACAGTTCCCAGGGTCTAATGAACTCTCCCTCCAAGGCTGTGTCTGAGTGTCTGCCAGTGCCCCTCACCCAATCAAGAACATTACGTAGGATACATGCTAAGTTATAGCCACGGACATCTGGGAGCTGAAGACCCCCCTCTTGTTTTTGTCGTATCAATACATTGAAAGCAAGTCTAGGTCTTTTCCCCCTCCATAGGAATTTCGAGAAGGCCTTGTTCAATCTAGATATATCTGTATGTTTTAACAGCATGGGGATATTTTGGAGCGGATACAATAGTCTAGCGAAGCTGACCATCTTAAGTAGATGGCTTCTTCCCATCAAAGAAAGTGGCAAATTGGCCCATCCCGTAAGTTCCTTTTCGATTTTTAGAAGAATTGGGATAAAATTCAATTTGTAAGTTTGAGTGGGATTTCTGGCCAGATGGATACCCAAGTACTTAATGCTATCTTTAGCGACTGGTATGTTGCAAAATTGTGAATGTTGTGAGAGTCTACTTTTTGAGTTAAGGAACATTATCTCGCATTTTTCTTTGTTTAATCGAAAGCCTGATTGTTTGCCTAAGGTGTCAATTGTTTCAAGAACATGAGGAAGATCCCTTTCTGGATTTTGCATGTACAAGACGATGTCATCAGCAAAAAGTGACAGTTTGGCTTCTTTGGTTCCCACCCTGAAACCTTCATAGATTGAACTCTGCTCCAGGTATAGAGCCAGGGGCTCTATGGCCATGTTGAATAACAGGGGAGACAGCGGACACCCCTGTCTCGTTCCCTTCTGCAAGGAAAAGGAGTCCGACAGATGACCAGGAGTACTAACACAAGCTTTTGGGTTACTATATAAAGATTGGAGATACTGTCTGAACGGACCCACTATTCCAACTGAATCTAAGACTCTACCCAGCCATGACCACCTTACATTATCAAAGGCTTTTTCCGCATCTAAGGTGATCACGGCTGGGTCCCCCCTCTCTGATTCTATCTTCTCTCCCATGACATCAATCAGGAACATCGTTCGTCTAATATTAGTCGTGGTCGATCTCCCTTTAATGAAACCTGCTTGATGCGGGGGTATCAGTCTAGGCATGATTGTCGCCAGCCTATCCGCCATTATTTTAGAGAAGAGTTTTAGGTCTTGATTTATCAGGGAGATCGGTCTAAAATTTGCAGGGTCTGTTAGTACTTTTCCTATTTTAGGTATGAGTCTTATGTGGGCCAAGTTCATTCTTTCTGGGATAGGGGCTCCCTGGAGTATTGAGTTAAATAAGTTGCCTAGAACCGGGGAAACCTGTTCCTTAAGGGCCTTGAAAAATGCACCATTATAGCCATCCGGTCCAGGTGCTTTACTCGGATCTATGTGTCGTATGGCATTCTCTACCTCTTCTATCGTGATAGGTCCATTCATGAATAGTTTGTCCTCTTCCGTCACACTCGGCAGGCGTACCAATTGTAGCAAGTCAGGCTGCGCGGGTGTGGCAGAGTCGGATTCCGAGTATAGAGATGCATAAAATTTTCCCAGGGCCTGACTTATGTCCCTGGGGTTGGACCAGATGTTACCCCGTCTGTCGATTATAGATTGAATCGGGGGGGATAATTGTTTACCGCGAGACAGCCGCGCTAGTAATCGACCTGCTTTGTCTCCAAATTTATGGAGATTAAGTTCCATTCTATTTTTATATATATCTTCCCTACGTCTTGCCCACGTATCGAACTCATCTTTTGCCCGTTGCCATCTTTCCTTGTCTGGGTCAGCCATTGTGTTTTTATAATGAGAGTAAGCATTTCTTACCGCAATGCTAGCCGCTACAAATTGCTCCTTTGTTTTCTTCTTTATCCCCATGCTGTATGCCATTATCTGGCTTCTCAACACCGCTTTCGCTGTCTCCCAAAACAGACACGGGTCGGCGCGATGAGTTTCATTATCTCTGGAATAGATTGACCACCATTCTCTAAGTAGGGAAACAAAATTTTCATCTTTAGTGTAAGTGTCAGGAAACCTCCACAGATAGTCCGTGCCCTTTTCGTAAGTATCTTTGGATTCCAACACCAACGGGCTATGGTCAGATATCACCATGTCCTCAATTTTGATTTCAGTTGTTCTTTGTAATATATTAAGAGATGTAAAGAACATGTCTATTCTAGACCAAGACCCGTGGGGGTGGGAAAAATGGGTAAATTCCCTATCAAGAGGGTGTATCGTTCTCCATGCGTCAATCATATTTACAGCCGCGAAGAGAGTGTCAAGGAATCCGTCAGTTTGTGTTCTCGTTGATGGTTGAGAGTCCCTTCTCAGGGGTGTTGAGTGTCTCCTATCCTCCTCCTCGTCTAATACCATATTAAAGTCGCCCCCTACTATTCTGTTGTGATCATTGTCCATCAAAAGTCTAGCCTGCAGCTCCTGGCAGAAGTATTTTTGGTTCGTGTTTGGAGCATAGATGTTATATATAGAGAAGACGTCTTTCTGGATTTGGATGCTCATTTGGATCATCCTACCTACGTTGTCTATTTGTGTGGACAGAACTTTATGCGGTAAAGATCTATTAATCAGGATTAGAACTCCTGCCTTCCTTTCCACCGCACCAGAACTGTAGATCTCCCCTACCCACAACTTCTTAAGTCTGAAGAAATCCTCAGACGTCAGGTGGGTCTCCTGCAACAAAGCAACATCTGCACGTAGCCTTTTAAGATGGCGTAGAATCATCATGCGCTTCGCTGGTGAGCGCATACCCTTTACGTTCCAGGAGACCCACCTAACCATCATGACCCCCTTCTTGCGATGTGTCTGGCAGGTGTTGTTTCATAAGCCATCTATGTAACTTTTCCCATAGCCATAGCCAAGAGAGGACGATTGAATTCCAGGCTATACAGTGATATGTTTTTGTTCTGTTTAGGATGTCTCTAGGTACCCTTTCCCACCCCATCTCCCCTCCCCCCATGAAAATATTTTCCTCCCTTCTCCTTTTCTGTCCTAATGCAAGACTTCTCTTCTTCCCTCCAATGCAGCTCATACATCTACATCTTGTCCCTCCGCGGCATCCGGCAAATTTTTAGTGGCAAAGTCTTGTTCTGCTATGCACCCGTAGCTTACTCCCATTTTCCCCTTTTCAATTTTCTCCCCCCTCTCCCCCCCACCCCCCATAAACAGACATCATAATTTCTGCATAACAACTTGCTTATCCTCCTCCCCTCCCCTCCAGCCCCCCATAATTCCCGTCAGAATATTTAAGCAGTGTATTTACAGGTAGAGTGTCCTTAGTGAATTATCAAGCGGTCACGTGTCGTTATGTTATCATCAATGCTGTTCATAGCTCTCATCTCCCCCCCCCCCCGCCACCTCCCCACGGATAGTATCAGAGTTTATACATATTGTCTCAGAGGTGAACCTGACTCAAGTCGGAGTCCGGTTTTCCCTTGCGTGGATGTAGATGTGACTCCATTTCTCCTCGTCTCCCTCTCTCCGACCCCCACCACGAAAAACCTGTAGAGAAAGAGCGGGAAAGAGGAGAGAGAGGAGGAAGGAGAGAAAAAAAAAAAAAAAAAGAAGAGAGAAAAAGGGAGAAAAAGGGAGAAAAAGGAGAGAGGGGGGGAGAGACAAAGGGGGGGTGGGGGGAATTCCGCATCAAGCGCATAAACCGGAAATGAGGACAGGTCGGGGGGGAGCGTCGAAAGTTCTTCCTGGGCAAAAGTTGAGGGAGAAGACCGATGAACCAGAAGGACATCTGGGGCAATGTCATTAGCGAAGAGGGCAATGCTGTGCATTTCCAAGTCTCTGTATCTTCTCTATTTATTTGTAAAGTCTACTCTTCTTCTTCCCATGTCAGCAGCAGCAGTGATTATTTTATCCACCTTGTCTAGTGACTACTTCAGCATCACTTCTTTTTTTGCCACCGAGAACCTGTCTGCCGTTGCTGCCTGGGGGTTCCACTTCTGGATGATGGACCTTCATTCATGGTATTAGAGCGCAGCCTGTAAGATCTCACCGATTCACGCTCCTCTCCTGGTTCCCTCTCCGGGCTTCGTGTTATTGGTGTTTTATCTGCAACAACGTTTGGGGGTGTCGCAACTCTTGGTGATCGAGTGTTATCAGAAATTGCAGCCATTGCATCGTCTGGGTCTGTGAATGTCAATAGTGTCCCTCCTCTAGAAAGGAACCTCAGGGTGGCAGGGAAGTTCAGCTGGAAGCGTACATTTCTTTTGTATAGTATGGAGCAGACTTCACTAAAAGCTCGTCTGCGGCGGGAGACTTCTGGTGAATAATCCGCAAAGACTAACACTCTTTGGCCATGTAATGACAGGGGCAGTTTTCTGGCCTTATAAGCTCTGAGAATTTCTTCTTTGTCTCTATGATTTAGAAATTTTGCAATAGAATGTCTTGGTTTGTCGTTAGAATTTCCAGAGAGGGAAGGGTTTCTTGAGGTAGCTGTTGTAGTGGTTGTATTGTCTCTGGGCGGCCCTAGTCTATGGGTGCGCTCTGTTTTGCACCTGTGTTGTAGGCCCAGGGCTTTAGGTAGGTCTACTTCAAAGATTTCTACAAGCTGGTCTGCTGGGATAGATTCAGGCAGGCCTACTATCTTGAGATTGCTCCGTCGTGATCTGTTCTCCAGATCTTCTAATTTTGAGAAGGCATAATCAGAGCGTTTTTGTAGTGCCTCTACTTGATCTTCCAGTTCTAATATTCTGTCCTCAGCTGAGTCAATTCTGGTTTCTGTCTCTTTTAATCTCTGGTCATGAGTTTCTGCTCTTCTTTTGAGCTCTGCAGTGGATGCGGCCACCATGTCAGCAATTACTGCTTTAAACTCCTCAGCCATGTGAGTGGCCAGCTCCTTGGCCAGCATTTTATAGTCTATAGTTTGCCTCTCCTGCCTCCTGTCTGTGTGCATCTCCTGCAGTTCTTGTGTTTTTTCTACTAGCCTTGTCTCAGTCTGCACCTGTAGTCTGTCCTCCAGAGAGCCCTCCAGGCTCCCACTGTTATGACCCAGTGTTCCCCTCTGGTCTCCTCCGTCCAGGGCACCATGTTGCGGCCCCTTAGTGTTTCCCAGCTCGTCAGCTGTGTGCCCGGGCGAATCGGTTGCCTCCCTCTCCGCAGTGCAGCCCGCGCTCTGGGCGCCATCAGCCGCGGCCTCGTGCTGAGAGGGAGATCGGCTATCACCCCCTTTGCGAGTCACATACCGGTCCATGTCGGCTTCAGGGGGGTGTCCTGCTTCTCCGTCGCCCGCTGGTTGCTAGGGGAGAGTCGGGTGCACGGAGGGCGCTTGGATGGGGCCGGATTGCCGCGGCGGGTCCCGGAGCTCTGCTAGATGCGGCTGGGCATGGCGGCGCCGGAACCGGAAGTCGGCCAGCTGTAATGCCTTTTAATGGCTAACAAAATTTAAAAAAGTAGTGTTACAAGGCAAGCTTTCGAGATGTCTCAGGTCTCTTCGTCAGGCATAGCATGACAAAATATTCAAAGAAACGCAAATATATATACAACACTCTGGTTGTGTATATATTTGGGGGCTTTTTATGTTGGGGAGACAGGATAACGGCTAAGAGTAAGGATGTGGTCTCATTATCACACAATTACAGACAAAAAAAAATCCATTTACCAGTAGCCAAGCATTTTTGTGGTCAAGAACATAACATTAAAAATATGAAAGTTGCCATATGAATTATCTCCAAATATAAGGGAAAAGGGGGCAATTTCAAATCACAGAAACATCTAAGGGTCTGTAAATCCAAGCTCATTACAACTTTTGATTGCATCCAGAATGGGCTAAACCTATCTAACGAATTTATGGTTCATTATCACATCTGAAGAATGTTTTTCAGAGACACTATAACCACCAGGTTTACATATAAATTAGGGTCATACAAATGTTGACATCACTAAGCCTGGAACCTCTCCAGGCTTTATTTTGTTTATTTATTTGAATGTCCATTTATTATACCTTGAGTCTGCTCTAGTTTTTTATATATTTGTGTCTCTCTGGATATTTTATCATACTATGCCTGACGATGAGACCTGAGACATCTCGAAAGCTTGCCTTGTAACATCACTTACTTTATTTTTGTTAGCCATTAAAAGCTATCACAGCTATAAGATTATTATCTTGTTTCTTCCACTGAGAGCAATCAACAGTCTTAATCATGTAATACAGTGTTGGAGAGCTTTGGAAATCATGTGCCTGTGCATTTCTTTAATTCTCACTGGAACCATAGAAAGACTCTCAGAAACATTTAAATGAAGTAAGAAACTATTTCAACAACTCCAACTTCCTGATTCTTCTCTCACCTGGCATAATCAGTTGGTGAAGAGTTTTGGGGTCTAATACACATCAGATAACTGGTGCTGCCAAAGTCAGCGGGTTCGGTTGACTTTTATTTATTGTGAATGGGGGCCTTAAGGTTAGACACTAATTACTACAGATTTAAAATGGCGCAACATAGGGTCTTAAAGATAAATTAACTCAGGATATTTAAAATGCTTTAAGCTAAAAAGATTCACTTAAAGTGAACCTGCCACCGGTTTTGGGCGTTATAAACTGTGCCTACCACCTTTAACACACTGTAATTGGGGATTCTGTAACCCCTTTATATCTCCAGACTTCCCCCTGCATACCTCATAAATCAAGTTTTAAAGTGTCCCACGCTGTATGTAAATGAGTTCTTAAGGGTCTGATGGGATGTGAAACACTTTCATCCGAGCCGCCCGCTGCCTAGAAAACCTGCCCCACTTCATTTGTAAGCCACTCCTATGTATGTTTGTCATTCCCAACTCTCACACCTGTGCAGTAGTATGGGTCACTGGGCTCTATTGAAGCTGCACATTGCCCAAAGTCTTGCGAGATTCCACTGTGCAAGCGTGAAACTTCACAAATCTCGCAAGACTTTCCTTTCTCTCATAAGAAAAGAGAAGAAAATTTGCTGGACATCAGTGATGAAGGCAATGGAATCCTTATGGAAGTGCATAAGTACTCCCAGCAGTTTGTTGTTGAGGTCTGGACCTGTCAGAAGAACGCCATTCAAAAATACATAATTAAACTTAGTGACATTAAGAGAAAAATGACACGGCAACTCACCACTATTCGAGTAATCTTCAAGTCTTTATTCCATGCGAGTTAGACACGGAAGACAAGCAGGGGAGGGAGGGAGTGCAGAGACTTGGTGACGGCTTGCCGTTTCGCAGCGCGACTCGCTGCTTCCACGGACCAAACTAGTCTGGCGTCTGACGTCACGTCCGAGTTAAATAAACCTCGGACGAGTCCGCCCACGCCAGCACACAGTATAATTACAGTGCTCTATATGTGAGACAAGGAAATTTTCATAAAAACAATTTCAACATTATACAACAATGTGGCACTTTAAGAAATCTTTAAAACATTGCTATTAAATGATAACTATAATTTAGTATCAAAGACAATTATCAAAGGAGTAGGAGTTGGTCAAAGAACAAAAGGAGTACCGTATATATCCCAATATAGGTCTATTACCTTATATACTGTTATTAGAAACAGAGGAAAAAAGGAAGAAGGAAGGGTGGAGACACGTAGAAGGAGAATAAAGGAAATAGGAGTTAAAAACATGTAGAGCACGAACAATTACTAAACGAACGATACTAAATTATAGTTATCATTTAATAGCAATGTTTTAAAGATTTCTTAAAGTGCCACATTGTTGTATAATGTTGAAATTGTTTTTATGAAAATTTCCTTGTCTCACATATAGAGCACTGTAATTATACTGTGTGCTGGCGTGGGCGGACTCGTCCGAGGTTTATTTAACTCGGACGTGACGTCAGACGCCAGACTAGTTTGGTCCGTGGAAGCAGCGAGTCGCGCTGCGAAACGGCAAGCCGTCACCAAGTCTCTGCACTCCCTCCCTCCCCTGCTTGTCTTCCGTGTCTAACTCGCATGGAATAAAGACTTGAAGATTACTCGAATAGTGGTGAGTTGCCGTGTCATTTTTCTCTTAATGTCATTGCGATTTGGACTGTCCTCGTTATTACACGAGCACCGCCACTGCGAGTCGCTCACTCCCTCGGACGTAGTGCATAGCACCGCCGTTGCGAGTCGCTCACTCTCTCGGATGTAGTGCATGAAGGAACGGATTGACTGTGCCTCGCTATATCTCCTTACTACTGTCTTTGCATTGTAACTTAATTTATTGAGAGCACGTCCTAGCATCCGTTAGCATTACCATCCAGAAAAGGATCATGGATCCAGTTTCAGATGAGGAAACTCAGAGTGGAGCGGATAATCTCTCTTCATCAATCAATGCAGGGAGGGAGGATGCAGAGTTATTTTTCAACATATGTGACACTGCTGAAATCACCACGCTTACCAGCACTAAGAATTTGGAGTTACAAGTCCAGAACTTAGCAGAGAAGGAAGTAAAAATATTTTGGACTGTACAGTCATTAAAAAGCTATATAGCCGTTAAAAGAGTACCGAGAGGCTTGAGGCTTAATAAAGCTATGGCATTTGGGCATGATGATCAGGACTTTGTGAAAGAGTGGGAAAGTGTTATGGCGACTAGTTCTGAAAATTTACTGCAGGTGGTCCTAAAGAAAAATATAAAGGAGCACATGAAAGTGAATGAAGAACTAGTAAAATTAAGAAAAGAGCTAGAAAAACGTTATAAAAAGAAAAAAGACTGGTCCCAGTTTCTAGTTAAGCTAGATAAGAAGCTTATTCCCTTACAGACAGAGGTGAAAGAAAAGAAAAAAGATAAGTTTCTACGTGATAAAATGGACTATATGAATGGTAATGTCTTTGCTTGGAAAAAACCACAGAATGCGAAACCACCTAATAAAGGGAATAATAATAAGAACACACTTAGACCTAATCTTGACACAAAGAACAAGAATACAAATGCCAATAAGAATAACAACAAGAATAAGCCTAAAAATAAAAATAAGAACAAATATCCAAAGAATGACGCTCAGGAAGGACAAAAGAACAGGAAAACTGGGACCCAAGGTCGCAACAGTAAAAATGATATGGATGAAGGAAGTGAGAGTAATGATGAGTCCAGTGAAACAAGTGATAGTGAACAACCCCCACCAAGAAAGTTGAGCCTGACAGATACCTTCAGCCATGATGTCCCTTTAGGAGAAAAATCAGAAGAGGAAGAGGCCAAAGGGGCAACCAGTACAAACTACGGGAAAAGGAAAGTGGTCTCTTGGAGAGCCTGAATTTGTCGTCCAATAAAGGACAGGATAAAGAAATAAGAATTTTCAATCTTACTAATAAAACAATATCCAAGGACGTAGAAAGACTCTTAAAACGTGGTCTGAACTTCTGTATGGAGGAAAAGTTCGATTATATGGACTTCCGGGTCGATCTGTTTAAAGCCATCAGAAAAATTCATCTCTATAAGTACTATGAATGCCAAAAGAGTTCCCGTGGCAGTGTAATAAATGATAATATGTGTGCAGCAAATCCTGTACGTGTGGGGTCCTTAGGGTTCTTTGCTGGTGATAACTCTTTAAGCGATGTGAGAAGTGAGGTCACGGATCTATTAGATCTTGACCCGGCTTGGTTTGATGATTTAATGGAGGAAGAGGAGATAAATACTGTTTTTAAGGGAGGAGTTAAGTCCACCTTCTACCCACCCACCTCCCCGGGTAATAATGTTGACTTATTCGGTGAGATGGTCTGTAAAGAGGTGAAAGCCCTAATTTATCCAGAACCAAAAAAGAACTTATCAGCAGGAGAAAGGTCAGCCCTAGCTGAAATAAAAAGCTGGGATGATGTGTTGGTTAAAAGAGCAGACAAAGGAGGGGGAATAGTTTTATGGAATAAACTTGACTATAAAATAGAATTATTGAGACAGTTAAACGTCAAAACAACTTATGAAGAACTAAATTCTGACCCCACCTTTAGGTATAACTCTGAGCTCAAAAACCTCCTACGTAACCAGGTCGATAAAGGTAATATAACACAGAAGCAGGCGGAGAAATTGTATATTGAATACCCTAGAAAACCATATATCTATGCATTACCTAAGGTGCACAAAAGGCTAGTGAACCCCCCAGGACGACCTATTGTGTCCGGGGTGGGCTCACTGACCGAGCCCTTGTCTAAGTATTGTGAATGGCTATTGAGACCATTATTGAAAAAGGTCCCCTCCTATGTGAAAGATTCGACACAGTTCATAACCATTCTTGACCAAATAGAATGGCAGGAGAACTACAGACTGGCCTCCATAGACGTGGAGAGCTTGTATACAAGAATTCCTCAAAACTTGGCAATCTCCACCGTTGAGAGTATACTGAGAGTCAATGGACAGAGTGAAGGTTTAATTTCCTTCATTATTGAGTCCTTGACCTTTGTATTAACCCACAATGCTTTTTCGTTTGATGGTAAATGGTATAGGCAAATTGAAGGTACTGCCATGGGGACGTCAGTCTCATGTACACTAGCCAATTTATTCTTGGCCCATTTTGAAGACAAGGTCATATATGCGTCCACTAATCCTTTTCTGAAGCATATTAAATTGTATGCTAGATATGTGGACGATGTGTTCTTGGTATGGGACGGAACTGAATCAGATTTTTTGAGATTTGTACAATTCCTTAATGATAACAACACATATAATATGCTATTTACTTCCATATTTGGAGATCAGGAACTGGAGTTTCTAGACATTAAAATACAGATTGAGGGTAATTCTATTATTAGATCCCTATACAGGAAACCTACTAGCACGAACTCATTATTACATTTTAATAGTGCCCATCCATACCATACAAAAAGGAGTTTACCCTACAGTCAATTTTTGAGGGTACAACGCACAAACAATAATCCCTCCATTTGTGAAAAACAATTTGCTGATCTAGAGGATAGATTCATAAATAGGGGATACCCCAAAAAAGTTATACAGGAGGCTCGATGTAGATTGAACATGAAACCCTCATGTAGAAGTAAGATTTATGAAAAAGAACAACAAGGAACTGTAAATAAGAGGTTTGTGTTCACATTTAAGTCGGGCCCCATGTACAACACCATTGCAAGGGCAATTAGAAAATGTTGGCCCATTGTAATAGGGGATAAAGACCTGAATAAGAAGAATATAGGCCCTCCCCTAGTTACTTATCGGAGAAGCAATAACCTTGGGGACCTCTTGATAAAGAATCGAATGGATCAGAAGAAAAAAGGTACCTGGCTAGAAGATTCTCGCCCTAAAGGTAACCATCGTTGTAGAAACTGCAATTTTTGCAAATTCCACAATACTAACAATCCTATTAGAGTTGGAGGTGAACAACATTTGGTTAAATCATACATTAGTTGTAAAACCAAGTGGTTAGTGTATGTTGTATGGTGCACTTGTAATCGCTTCTATATTGGTAAGACTATAAGAGAATTGTATATACGATTTAGGGAACATCGTAACTCAATAAGAACTGGAGTTGGGAGTTCTAGATTAATTCAGCACGTGCGAGATGCCCACAATGGGAATGCAGATGTGCTGAGTTTTGCAGGCATCGAGCAGGTAATGCCGTCCTCAGATGGAGGAGATCTACATAAAAGACTTTTACGTCTAGAGAGTAGATGGATTACGGTTACTGATGCCTGTGGGGTTTTAGGATTAAATGAAAGAAATGATCTGTTTCCCTATTTAGGTTAATGTGATCCTTGGTTAATAATTATTCCCATCTAGATAGAGATACCACTCCATGAAGTTAATTAACTTTGCATTTATTGCATTTTATTTAGTTTTTGATCCCACTACTTCTATTTCTTGAAAAAACCTTATCGTAGATATTTCTCTTATTGTAGGTTCAATCATTATTTTTATAGTCTATGTATATGTTAGAGTCTTGCCATACATGTATTTTCATGGATGGGTTGTTCGTGCTCTACATGTTTTTAACTCCTATTTCCTTTATTCTCCTTCTACGTGTCTCCACCCTTCCTTCTTCCTTTTTTCCTCTGTTTCTAATAACAGTATATAAGGTAATAGACCTATATTGGGATATATACGGTACTCCTTTTGTTCTTTGACCAACTCCTACTCCTTTGATAATTGTCTTTGATACTAAATTATAGTTATCATTTAATAGCAATGTTTTAAAGATTTCTTAAAGTGCCACATTGTTGTATAATGTTGAAATTGTTTTTATGAAAATTTCCTTGTCTCACATATAGAGCACTGTAATTATACTGTGTGCTGGCGTGGGCGGACTCGTCCGAGGTTTATTTAACTCGGACGTGACGTCAGACGCCAGACTAGTTTGGTCCGTGGAAGCAGCGAGTCGCGCTGCGAAACGGCAAGCCGTCACCAAGTCTCTGCACTCCCTCCCCTGCTTGTCTTCCGTGTCTAACTCGCATGGAATAAAGACTTGAAGATTACTCGAATAGTGGTGAGTTGCCGTGTCATTTTTCTCTTAATGTCATTGCGATTTGGACTGTCCTCGTTATTACACGAGCACCGCCACTGCGAGTCGCTCACTCCCTCGGACGTAGTGCATAGCACCGCCGTTGCGAGTCGCTCACTCTCTCGGATGTAGTGCATGAAGGAACGGATTGACTGTGCCTCGCTATATCTCCTTACTACTATAATTAAACTTAGCACTACAACCCCTGGCAAAAATTATGGAATCATCTGGCTTGGAGGATGTGCATTCAGTTATTTAATTTTGTAGAAAAAAAGCAGATCACAGACATGGCACAAAACTAAAGTCATTTCAAATGGCAACTCTCTGCCTTGAAGAAACAGTAAAAGAATAATTGAAAAAAAAAAATATGCTAGCCAGTAACTGTTAGTTTTGTAGATCAAGCAGGGGGAAAAATTATGGAATCACTCAATTCTGAGGAATAAATTATGGAAACACCCAGTAAATTTTCATTCCCAAAACTAACACCTGAATCAAATGAGATCTGCTCGTTAGTCTGCATCTAAAAAGGAGTGATCACACCTTGGAGAGCTGTTGCACCAAGTGGACTCACATGAATCATGGCTCCAACACAAGAGATGTCAATTAAAACATAGGAGAGGATTATTAAACTCTGAAGGTACCATCACACGCCACAATATTGCTTGCAATTTCACTGGCAATTTGCTGGTTGCAGTGAAATCACAGACACATTGTTCTATTTTCTTGCCGTGTACAAATGGAACAATATGTCCATGATTTCACTGCAACCAGCAAATTGCCAGTGAAATTGCCTAGCAATATTGCCGCGTGTGACGGTACCTTTATAGAGGGTAAATCAACACGCAATGTTGCAAAATATGTTGGTTGTTCACAGTCAGCTTTGTCTAAACTCTGATCCAAATACAAACAACATGGGAAGGTTGGTAAAGTGAAACATACTGGTAGACCAAGGAAGACATCAAATCATCAAGTCCGGAAACTTAAAGCAATATGTCTCCAAAACAGGAAATGCACAACAAAACAAATGAGGAACGAATGGGAGGAAACTGGTGTCAATGTCTGTTACCGAACTGTAAGAAACTGCCTAAAGGAAATGGGATTTACAGACAGAAAAGCTAAACAAAAGCCATTATTAACACCTAAGCAGAAAAAACAAGGTTACAATGGGCTAAGGAAAAGCAATCGTGGACTGTGGATGACTGGATGAAAGTCATATTCAGTGATGAATCGTGAATCTGCATTGGTCAACGTACTGGAACTTTTGTTTGTTGTCGTTCCAATGAGATTTATAAAGATGACTGCCTGAAGAGAACATGCAAATTTCCACAGTCATTGATGATATGGGGCTGCATGTCAAGTAAAGGCACTGGAGAGATGGCTGTCATTACATCTTCAATAAATGCCCGAGTTTATATTGATATTTTGGACACTTTTCTTATCCCATCAATTGAAAGGATGTTTGAGGATGATGAAATCATTTATCAAAATGATAATGCATCCTGACATAGAGCAAAAACTGTGAAAACATTCCTTGAAAGAAGACACATAAGGTCTATGTCATGGCCTGCAAATAGTCTAGACCTCAATCCAATTGAAAATTTGGTGGTAGTTGAAGAAAATGGTCCATGACAAGGCTCCAACCTGCAAAGCTGATCTGGCAATAGCAATCAGAGAAAGTTGGAGCCAGATTGATGATGAGTACTGTTTGTCACTCATTAAGTCCATGCCTCACAGACTGCAAGCTGTTATAAAAGCCAGAGGTGGTGCAACAAGATACTAGTAATGTATTTGAGTGTTGTTTTGTTTGTTTGTTTGTCATGATTCCATAATTTTTTCCTCAGAATTGAGTGATTCCATAATTTTTCCCCCTGCTTGGTCTACAAAAGTAACCGTTATTGGCTAGCATTTTTTTTTTCAAGATTTATTTAAGTGTTTCTTCAAGGCAGAGAGTTGCCATTTGAAATTACTTTAGTTTCGTGCCATGTCTGTGATCTGCTTTTTTTCTATAAGATTAAACAACTGAATGAACATCTTCCGAACCAGGTGATTCCATAATTTTTGCCAGGGGTTGTAGAATCGAACACCACTCTATTCTAGCCTGGTTTCTTAGGGTGGTATACTCCAAACATGGATAGGAACAATCATTTTTCAGAGTCTCAGAGTAGGAGCTATTTTTGCATTACAGTTTTGAAAAATCATTGATATGATGGAGAAATAATGTTCTTTCATCTCTGGTTTCCTTTGTAGATTAGGTTTCATACAAGAGAAACATTTTAACGCTTGGTCTCTGTTATTTGGTGGACAGGAAAGGGATGATGTGAGACCCAGCTGCTGGTCTCATCTTTTAAAAGTCCCTTGTACATTATCTATTATTGCTACTTGGTTGTCTTGTTTTGTTCTCTGGAAGACTGTGCACTCTAACTGATCCTCATAGCTTCCCGATACTATACTGCTGTCATGAGTAAAGTGTATTATTTGATTGGACATTTGAATGCAGTGTGGCAGTTCACTGACATGAAATTCGTTGTTACAAGGTGGGAACAGGGATGGGCGACATTTCTCCAGTGCATTTGTCAGCATGCTTGTCACAAAAGAGGGGGATTTGCATGCGTCCCGGGCATACGTCTCCTATCATTGTTATGGATTAATATTTTATAATATTAATAAGTTGCCTGCTCCTGACCAAATTAATATAGACCAAGTGCCGGCGATGAAAGTATGACACCATATGCATAGAGTCAGATGTACACTCTCCTTGGTTATTCTAAAGTGCAATCCCAAGTGACCTTTATTTTAAGAGACATGAGGTTTTCCTCAGTAAGGGGCTCGGCCAGCCCTACTCAGATTTATTCATTGGTCAGTGAGTTAGATAATGGGCTAGTCCATGGGTGGATCCATGAAGTCATCAGGGGGTGTGGCCTTTTTTGAGTATGTGCAGATGATGTGTCCATTCTGTTATTGGTGAGCCCTTCTATGGAATTCAGCTTCCTCCAGGAACTTCCTTGTTGAAGAGGATGTAGTCATAGATCCAGTCACCATCTTACATATCAGGGCATGGTGTGATATAACAGGAAATGGCAGCCATGTTTAAAGCGAACCTGTCACCCCCTCCAGGCATCTAAAGATAACATAGCCACCTTCTGCAGCACTAAGGCTGCAGTCTCAGAACGTGTCTATAGCATTTATGCTCCCTTGATTCACTGAAATAAAGACTTATATAAAATCTGTTTCAAACCTGATCCAAGACCGGGAGGCGGGTTTTCAAGTGTCTGTCTCCCTCCTCTGTGGTGTCAGTCATCCCTCTCTGCTCTCTGTGCACCTCCTTCAGGGCCATCTCCCTGCATTACAGAGCCAGATGCTTCAGGTGGTCCTCGTATGTCTTTGAGTTTACAATGACGTCGTCTAGGTACAGCAACACGGTCTCAAAGTTCAGGTGACCCAAGCAGCATTCCATCAGCCTCTGGAACGTTGCAAAGTAACACTAATGGTAACGATAGGAACAAATGTGATTGAAAAATGTCTTCAGAGGTTATTGTGTTGTTACAGCAGACTGTACGAACATGCTAACCCCGGGCAGCAGAGGACCCTGCAGCAGGAGATCCGGGTTCTGGTACAGAGACAACAGGTGGAGCTGTCTGGAGGTGAAATCAGCAGCGTAAGAGTATGTGACCCTATCCCCATTGTAGTACCTCCACGGAGCGGAAGGTTAATCTGGTGCCGGGCGGCTGTAGGCCTCAAAGGGCAAAGTTACCAGGCATTGGTAGAACGAAATCCTGTATGTGACGCCAATTTTTGCATCGCCCACCAGGGTCGTCGGTCACTTGGGACCGGTCCCTACTTTTCTGGTCACAGGGGTATGCTTTGTGCTTTAGATCAGGGGCTGAGGAGCAATGCTGCTGGGTACAAGAAACTGAAAGTGAAAACTGCTCAGCTCAGGGGCTGCTACGTAGCAGGCAGTGCTTTCTCTGCTCAGGGTCCTCCTGCTAGATTTACTACTGTGGGGTCTCTTATAACAGCAGCTCTATGTTGTAGCAGAGCTGACACAGCTCTGTAATGCAGGGAGATGGCCCTGAAGGAGGTGCACAGAGAGCAGAGAGGGATGACTGACACCACAGAGGAAGGAGACAGACACTTGAAAACCCGCCTCCCGGTCTTGGATCAGGTTTGAAACAGATTTTATATAAGTCTTTATTTCAGTGAATCAAGGGAGCATAAATGCTATAGACACGTTCTGAGACTGCAGCCTTAGTGCTGCAGAAGGTGGCTATGTTATCTTTAGATGCCTGGAGGGGGTGACAGGTTCGCTTTAAGTCACAATTAAGCTTATGCAATGTAAAATATTGCACACTACGGATCGTTTCTCCCATGCCCTTATGTCTTAAGGTTAATTAAGTATTTGATCCTATTTCTCTCCTCAACATTACTACCTATCCTAGGTCTAGCCTTTGGGCAAAGGGAGCATTGCGAAACTCATTGATGCGACGTCTCACTTTATGGACTTGAAGGATATCTCTCCTCAACAGCACTAATATCTGGATCTGATGGTCGAGGTCCGGAATAAAATTTGCTATGCGCTTTAAGTGAGCATGATGGATTGCTACATCTAGCATATGAATTTCAGATCTGTTGTCAGGAATGTGGTTACATTGGATGATCATAGGTAGTGGTAAGCAGAATTGTCTGTCTAAGTACTCAATTTGGTAGTCAGTAGCTTCCTTGCTTGCTGTTATCACAGTACCTGAACACATTTTTATTGAGTAGGGAGTGCTTGGCTCTTTAATGTTGAATAGGTCAAAGAATGTTGATCTAGTCAAGGATGGGTTACTTTGATCATCCAAGATAGCATGCAATTTTACAGAGTGGGTACACTCTGACAAGGCATATTTTTGAACAGTACCTACTGTCTATTATCCCTTTGCAAACTTCCGTACATTGTGAAATGATCTCAGGTGTAGGTGTAGCAGTGTTTTTTTCTTCCTCACCATGCTCACTGTCAGTTGATGTGTTTTGTGTACTCCATGGAGCTGGGTCAGGGTTTAGAGCTGTGTTGTTATCTGTGGTGCCACTTTCTGTGCATTTTACACTGACCTTACAGTCTTTGGCGAGATGAGTTGTAGATGAGCAGCATTTGTAACAGATACCCTTTTTTTTAGGAAGCTTTTGGCATAGATTTCCTTCTGAAGGCTCTGCATTTCAGGGGAGGATGAGGCTTCTGATGGAGTGGGCTCTGCTTGTCAGGTTCCTGTATCTTTGTCTCTACTTTGGAGTAGCCAGCAGACCTGTGAATAGAACCTGGAGAAGAAACGTTAGTCTTGTATACTGCTACAGATGTCTTGCATAGATTTGTAGGTGGTGATGGCATGATAAATGACATTGTTAAGGCAAAGCTGGGATCATTTCTAATCCTTGCTTGATGGTGCACAAATTCTACAAAAACAGAGAAGGGAGGTACTGGAACATCATGCTTATATTTGTACATGAAACCATGCGTGAGCCACTTCTGCAGATTGTAGGGCAATTTTTGGAGTATAGGGTTAACACCTCTGGCTGTGTCAAGGAATGCAAGTCCCTGCAAGTCATCTTTACATTTGACAACCTGGACTTCCATTAGCAGGTCGCTTAGTTCTCAAAGTTTCTGGAGAACTTTGTTTAATATTTTAGGAATGTGCATCGCCCACCAGGGCTGTGGGTTACTTGGGACCGGTCCCTGCTTTTCTGGTCACAGGGTTATGTCACGGTAGTGGCCGTGGACCAGTTCCGTGGCCCTGGAGGGACCACAATTAAAAGGGGGAAAATGTAAAAAAGGGTAAAAAATAAAATTAAAGTTTGTCAGTGACGCCACCTGTGGTATGCGGCCAGATGTGACCGCCGCTGCTTGTCTCAGCTCCATGGGATGATGATGTGGCGTAGCAAGGTGATGAACCTTCCACAGGCAGTGCTGGTTTATCCCCTGGGCTGGTGATTAAAGTTTATAGTAAAGTGACTGTGAGGTGACCGTGGGGATGCAGGAGTTAGCTCGTAGAAGGATGTACGGACACAAGAGTCACAATTTCTTTACCTTAAATTATGTAGTTCAGGTATTGCCGGGTACTGATTGAAGTTGTTTATAGGGTCCGGAGCTTGGAGGCAAATTAGGGCTTTTGACACCAGGCAAGTCCTGAGGCTTTCCTATTATATCGTGTTCGGTGGGCCCTGGCTACATAAAGCGGTACTGTGACCTTCTCTTTTCTGTACTAGCCATGTCACAGGCAGCAGGAACCCTTCTTCTGGCCGTATGTTTCTTTAACTCTTCTGGGCTCTGTAGTGTGGTTGTGTCTCCTAGGCTCTGTAGTAAATGGAAGTATAAAATCATCCGCTCTCCGGATTTGGTCGCTGGGTATGGATTCCCTGATGACCTGGGTCTCCAGTGACCGTACTTCGCTTGATCCTGGGAGAGCTGGCACTGCTACCACTCCCCTGATCTTCTTCCTCTCCTCCTCAGACCCTCACTATGGGCTTAACATACCATCAGTTCCTTAGGACAGGTCTAACGCGGCTGCCGTCCCTAGAGTGCCTCTACCATCCTCCCTTGAGCTCAACTGTGACTTGAGCTCTCCTGACTGGAACTCACCAGCTCTGCCCCCTGCACCTGTATTTATAGGGGACCTCAACTGACATCAGCAGCTAACCTGACATCAGCCTTTAGAGCCCCTCCTACAGGCCCAGGGTGGAAGATGTTATATGTGTGTGTTACCTGGTGGTTGCCTTGCCTCACCTCCAAGCTTCTAGTGTGATTACCGGACCCGGGGCGCCACACTCCCCCTTGGTTAATTTCAGTACTCCCAGACTGAGAAAACAAATAAAAACATAACATAGCATAACAGGAATTAATAACAGAGTCTCAAAGAAACAATTTCAAAAACCAAGCAAACTTAATGAAGAAACAGTTCCAAAAAAAAATAAATAAAAAAAATAAAAGTTCAAAAAAGTAAAAAAAAAGGCCCTACAGTTAAGTCTCTGTAACTCCAGTACATAGAACAAGAAAAATGCATTAACCTAAGCTGAAAAGAATATTTACATTATTTACATTACAAGTTCTATTTCCCTCTTCCGGGACTAATCATCTCTATAACGAGCTGGAACCCGTGATTTCCCGTGATCCAAAGCTACCAATTCCAGGGGCTGCTTAGTGACAGTAGGTTGCAGTGTGGCCCTCTGATTATCACGGTCTTTCATGCGGAGATAACAAGGGCCACATTTCCTGCACCAGGCCACGATGGTTGGTTTCATATCAATCCAATAGAATCTTCCATGCAGCAGGGCCTCCAGCTTCTTCCAGCCGAAGTGTCCAGCCCCATCATGATAGGCTTCCAGAACCATCCGGGCATCCTTTTTCGGGATCACTATTTGCCACACTGGTTCTTGAGTTCTGGGGTTGATATGCCGTTGGCATAGTTTACCGGCATAGATGAACAGCCTCCCTTTATCCTTCCAGAGTTGCAATGCCTCCACTGGGGCATCCGGACTCGCGTGTGCCCCTGCCTGTTGCAGTAAGTCCTTGACCAGGATCACAGCTGGGTCGCCATCCTGCATTTCGGCCCAGTTGTGATGAGAGAACAGGTCTATGGTCACTTCCTGCCTCCGGGTTCACTGATCTATCACTTCAAGGGAGCATTGGGACACATGCTTAAGGTGGAAAGCCGGTAATTCTACCTCTTCCAATTCCTCCAGGTCGTCCCCCTCATCCTGGAGATGGGGCATCTTAGATAAGGCATCGGCGTTCGCATTCTTTCGCCGGGCTCGATACTTGATGGTGAAACTATAATTGGATAATCTGGCCATCCATCGTTGTTCCATTGCACCTAGCTTGGCATTTTCTAGGTGAGTCAGGGGATAGTTTTCAGTATAGACTGTGAACTTAGCAGCCACCAGATAGTGCTTGAATAGTTCGGTCACGGCCCACACTACTGCTAGGAATTCGAGCTTAAACGAGCTGTAGTTATCAGAATTCCTCTCGGTAGGCCTAAGTTTCCTGCTGGCGTAGGCAATTACTTTTTCTTTGCCTTTCTGCTTTTGCGACAGCACGGTCCTCAATCCTACATTGCTAGCATCGGTGTACAAGATGAATGGTTGGCTATAGTCCGGGTAGGCCAAGATCTCTTCCCCAGTTAATGCTCTCTTCAGCTGTTGAAACAAGTTTTCCTCCCCGGTTCCCCACTTGACGGCCGGGCTCGGGCCCTTAGCTTTCTGGGTCTGGCGAACTAAGATTCTGTAGGGGTGCAGCCATTTGGGTAAAACCTCTGATGAACTGGCGGTAATAGCCCACCAGCCCAAGGAATGTCCGCACCTCCTTGAGGATGTTAGGCTTTGGCCAGTTTTGAATGGCAGTGATCTTCTCGGTATCTGGAGCCACACCCTGTGCGCTTACTATATGGCCTAGGTACTGTACCTTAAGTTTGAGGTTTGATGGTTTCACCTTCAGGCCAAACTCGGACAGCGCTTCAAAGACTTCAGCCAGATGCTTCAGGTGGTCCTCGTATGTCTTTGAGTTTACAATGACGTCGTCTAGGTACAGCAACACGGTCTCAAAGTTCAGGTGACCCAAGCAGCATTCCATCAGCCTCTGGAACGTTGCAAAGTAACACTAATGGTAACGATAGGAACAAATGTGATTGAAAAATGTCTTCAGAGGTTATTGTGTTGTTACAGCAGACTGTACGAACATGCTAACCCCGGGCAGCAGAGGACCCTGCAGCAGGAGATCCGGGTTCTGGTACAGAGACAACAGGTGGAGCTGTCTGGAGGTGAAATCAGCAGCGTAAGAGTATGTGACCCTATCCCCATTGTAGTACCTCCACGGAGCGGAAGGTTAATCTGGTGCCGGGCGGCTGTAGGCCTCAAAGGGCAAAGTTACCAGGCATTGGTAGAACGAAATCCTGTATGTGACGCCAATTTTTGCATCGCCCACCAGGGTCGTCGGTCACTTGGGACCGGTCCCTACTTTTCTGGTCACAGGGGTATGTCACAGTAGTGGCCGTGGACCTGTTCCGTGGCCCCAGAGGGACTGCAATTAAAAAGGGGAAAATGTAAAAAGGGGTAAAAATAAAATTAAAGTTTGTCACTGTGACGCCACCGTGGTATGGGGCCAAATGTGACCGCCGATGCTTGTCTCAGCTCTAGGGATGATGATGTGACCCAGCAAGGTGAGGAGCCCTCCACAGGCAGAGCTGGTTTATCCCCTGGGTGGGTGATTAAAGTTTATAGAAAATTGATTGTGAGGTGACCATGGGGATGCAGGAGTTAGCTCGTAGAAGGATGTACAGACACAAGAGTCACAATTTCTTTACCTTTAATGATGTAGTTCAGGTATTGCTGGGTACTGATTGAAGTTGTTTATGGGGTCCGGAGTTTGGAGGCAAATTAGGGCTTTCCACGCCAGGCAAGTACTGAGGCTTTCCTATTATAGCGTGTTCGGTGGGCCCTGGCTGCATAAAGCGGAGCTGTGACCCTCTCTTTTCTGTACTAGCTGTGTGACAGGCAGAGTGAACCCTTCTTCTGGCCGTACCTTTCTTTAACTCTCATGGGCTCTGTAGTGTGGCTGTGTCTCCTAGGCTCTGTAGTGAACAGGGAATATAAAATCATCCGCTCTCCAGATTTGGTCACTGGGTATGGATTCCCTGACAACCTGGGTCTCCGGTGACAGTACTCCGCTTGATCCTGGGCGAGCTGGCACTGCTATCACTCCCCTGATCTTCTTCCTCTCTTCCTCAGACCCTCGCTATGGGCTTAACACACCGTCAGTTCCTTAGGACAGGCCTCATGCGGCTGCCGTTCCTAGGGTGCCTCTACAGTCCTCCCTTGAGCTCAACTGTCACCACCTCAGCTCTTCGTACTGGAACTCACTAGCTCCGCCCACTGCACCTGTATTTATAGGTGACCTCAACTGACATCAGCAGCTAACCTGACATCAGCCTTTAGAGCTCCCCCTAAAGCCCAGGGTGGGAGATGTTATATGTGTGTTTTACCTGGTGGTTGCCCTGCCTCACATCCAAGCTTATAGTGTGATTACTGGACCCGGGCACCACAAATGCCATCATTTCTTTTGAACAAGGCTCTTTCTATTGCCTCTGCTGAACTGTTACACTCATCCAACCTGTCCCAGATCATTTTGAGGCCAATCTCATGGTGGTTTATATTATGTTTCTGTACCTGTTGCGCATCTGCCTGACTCTTCTCCTAACTAGAAAAAGATCTCTGCAGCACTCAGCTACTACCAATGACGTACAATTGCTAACAAGCTATATGTATATGAGAAAAAAGTTTAAAAACTTACGTTTTTTCAAAAAAACTCAAAAATCTTATCTTTTTATTTCTCAAGTTCTTGGTACATACATTGGCCAATGTCTGTTTGCTCATCGACTGTGACAAAGTGACTTCAGGTCCGATGACTCCTACGCTGATATCCCTATCCTCCTTGTCCACCCCCCACTTTTCAGTGGGCAGACTCCATCTCGACCCTAGATCACCTGTGGTCAATGAGGGTGCAATTCCAGCATGGAGCCAGCAACTCCATATGATACAATAAAGAGAAAAAAAAACAATAAAACTGCACAGCACTCACAGACTAAATGTGAACTGGTGCTAGCAGGGACGCTGGGTCAAATAACTAGAAAAAGATCTCTGCAGCACTCAGCTACTACCAATGACGTACAATTGCTAACAAGCCACTTTGTCGCAGTCAATGAGCAAACAGACATTGGCTAATGTATGTACCAAGAACTTCAGAAATAAAAAGATATGACTCTTCTCCTAGATATTTGACTAAGAGGTCTATTGTCGAGACCCTTGTCTCCGGAGTACTCAGGTATCATGCCGCAAGGGTTAACTGTGTCACGGGGAATGGCGGCCGCGCCTGATCTTCTCTTCTTCTCTGTCTTGCTAGCTGGTCTCTCTCGTCCAACACTGATTGCGACCGCTGGGGTGGTTGATACTGTGGGGGTGGTGAGTTGCCGGTTGGGACTCACGGTACAACTCGTGTTTCCGCGGAGCTCAATATGGCGGGAACTTCTCGCTGGTGCTGCTGCCACGCGGTCCACCATGCAGCTTCTGGGGTGCTCCCTCCTGAGGCTCCCTCTGCGTCCTGCGGTTCCTCATCGTCGGTGTTGTCATCATACTCCTCCTCGACCTCAACTTCTGGTGCGGTGGGGGATGTCCGTGCTGCCTCCAGCCAGAGAAAACTGCTGGCCCGGGACGGTGGTGAAGTCGGGGGTTCTGTCTGAACTCCCGTGTCCTGGGTATGGACGGGTGGTGCAACGGGTTGCAGAGAGGTGCAATAGTCCAGAACTGCGCGTTCAGCTACTGCTTCTACTCGTGCTGCGCGGTCTGCTCTCATAGAGGACAGTTCAAAGGTTCTCTCCGCACTCCACCACCAGCCCACCCAAGTAAGGGTCTCCTCCATCTCTTGGCGGAGCCGTCCAAAAGCATCCCTCCAGTAGTCGGCATCCCCCTCCAAGGTTAATAGGGACGCCACTGCCTGGTCTCCTTGCGCAGCTCGGGTTTGCTCCTCAAGCTCGCGTACGATATCTCTCCAACAGGGTGCCACCATGCTTCCGGGTACAAAGGAGCCTACTCGTTTCTGTCCTTCTCTTCCGGTTTGTCTTATCAGCAGCCACTCCCGTGGGCCACCCCCCTGATTGATGGCAATTGGGGCGGCCACACTTTTTGGTGCCTTAGTCTTGGCCCTCCTTCTTTTAGGTGCTGAGGCACACCCCCAGGCCTGCACATGGCATTTAGTACATGGCTACGGTGCCATCTTGGGTCCTCCTGCAGTTATGGTGGGAACCCATTTTTGGCGCCAAGCAATGGCAGAAAAAGTTTGTTTTAAGTCCAAGTTCAAGGCGCACAGTACCCGGTAGTACCGGGCACGATATCCTGTTCATGATGCCAGAAAAAGACAATGTCGAGCTCCAGGTTCCGGGGTACTTGGGTATCAGGCGGCAAGGGTTAACTGTGTCATGGAGAATGGTGGACGTGCCTGATCCCGTGTCCTGGGGGACTATTCTTTTAAAAAGGGGTTCATATTTACAGGAAATTATGTACAAAGTTTGTCGTGACGCCACCTCTAGTTTCTGGTGATTTGCACCAGCGCCGCCACAGTCCGCCAGAGGTAGATGGGATCGCGGCTGGGATGGTGAAGTCCTTCACAGGTAGGACTGGTCCTCCGGGGCAGTGTTCCTGTAAGGAAACAAGTTCATGCAAAGAAAGCAAGCTGAGTCCAAAGTCACTGTTCCTCCGGGTACTTTACTGGCAATTGTATTAGTTTCATACAAACGTTACAGTGCAGTATTCCTGATGGTGTGATGACAGGTAGCTGAACGGGTGGCTGCAGGCAGATCTTGGGTGGTATAGTGGACCCTTGGTGTGTGCTTTCTTCCCAATCTGTTCCTTTCCTGCTTCCCAGTGGTGGTGAAGTCTGGTTCCATAAAGCCAACCTGACTTCCTGTTTTCTCTCTCTCCTTCACTCCCGTTGGGTTACCCTCTGCTGGCTGACCGCCGAACCATCAAGTGGTGCCTGGTACCCTCTTCTGGTCGCTTAAGAGCCTGGGAGCAGTATATACTCCACAGGACTCCGGATTTTCTGTGGTCCTTAGAGGATCCCACAGGTGTGGGGTCCGGTATCCGGTAACTTTCTGTGCCTGGGAAGCTTCCTTGCTCCTACTCCCCGGCCAAAGGACGACGGAGACCTTCTTGTTCCCCCTAGAGGTGGTTTTATTCCCTCTCGGATAACCTCCCACCGTGTGATCTAGTGTGGGAGTGCTGGTGAATGGGTACCACCCACCATCCTACGATCCACCTGCAGCTGAAGTATCTGCACCCCTTTTACAGGTGCAGTACCCCTCTGTGATGCCTGCTTGGCGGGACGCCACACTATCTCTTCAATGTGTAGCAATCCCAAGTTTCTAGTGATATTTTGGAAGGAAGATTTCCAACCTCTATAACCTTCAGCTTGGTCATTGAATTTTAATAGGCAATCAGTTCACGTTGTGTAAAGAACTTAGCAAAGTCTGTTGTGAACCGTTTATCAGCCGAGTATACTGGAGAATGGTCGACCTTGCAGTAATATTATATATAAGGAAGGGACTGGCATCACCAATGTTAAGGTGCAAGCAAAAAAACCAATATATTACAAAAAGAGAAATTGCTGCAACACTAATCATAATATGAATGTGGAAAAGCTAATGGCTAATGACTAGGGGATAACAATGAAACACAGGGCTATATGTACAGCTAAAGGGGATATATGAAATAGGATCACAGTAAATACTGCACTGGAAAAAAGAAAAAGAGAGACTTAGCTTCAACATTGGCGCCACTGTGGAAGAGCCCGGTAACTACGCCAAAGTGCTCTCATCTTACCGGGTCCTACGCTAACACTCTATGCTGTGTACTACTGCTTGGATGTATTTATGAGCCTGTGAATGCAGTTAAAATCAGCTGGGATGGTGTGTCCCAGGACCAGGGCTACAGCAAAATGGAGGGGCAGGTGGACAGGGCGGGGGAATGGTGCACAGTCCAAAAAAGTCTAATATTATATATAAGGAAGGGACTGGCATCACCAATGTTAAGGTGCAAGCAAAAAAGCCAATATATTATAAAAAGAGAAATTGCTGCAACACTAAACATAATATGAATGTGGAAAAGCTAATGGCTAATGACTAGGGGATAACAATGAAACACAGGGCAATATGTACAGCTAAAGGGGATATATGAAATAGGATCACAGTAAATACTGCACTGGAAAAAAGAAAAGAGAGACTTAGCTTCAACATTGGCACCACTGTGGAAGAGCCCGGTAACTACGCCAAAGTGCTCTCATCTTACCGGGTCCTACGCTAACACTCTATGCTGTGTACTACTGCTTGGATGTATTTATGAGCCTGTGAATGCAGTTAAAATCAGCTGGGATGGTGTGTCCCAGGACCACGGCTACAGCAAAATGGAGGGGCAGGTGTAGCTACAGGGCAGGGGAAGGGTGCACAGTCCAAAAAAGTCTAATATTATATATAAGGAAGGGACTGGCATCACCAATGTTAAGGTGCAAGCAAAAAAACCAATATATTATAAAAAAGAGAAATTGCTGCAACACTAAACATAATATGAATGTGGAAAAGCTAATGGCTAGTGATGGGCGAGTCCTAAATAACTCGGAATCGCTTGACTCTAGCGAGTCCGAGCCCGGGACTCGCTACTCGTTGCGAGTCTAGCGAGTCCAATGTTAATGAATGGGGAAGCGAGTAATAGCGAGTAGTGTGCGATTTACAAATCACAGATGTGTCTCGGAAGCTTCAGCCTGAAGCAATCCTAGTTTTGTCAGAGACTCTGACAAAACTAGGATTGCCATTGATTTGCATTGGACTCGTTTACTGTGCAAGTAATCGCTGGGAAACTCGCACAGATAAGAGTCCGGCTGTCTCCTCTGTGCTGGCTGCCGCAGCTCCAGAGTCCTAGAGCCCGCCTGCTGCCTGATGTAGCAGAGCTGAGATTGTTCTCAGTCTGCTCATTCCCTGTGCATAGACATCTATATCTATGCACAGGGGATGTAGCAGAGAGGACATCGCGTTTTGGACTTTGTCGGACAGAAGAGGATTTTTTTAATTAAAGATGGAGTCCCTAATGGCTTTTTTTTTAATTTCTAATAAAAAATTTTCTCTGTGTTGTGTTTTTTTTAAAACAATTTAATAGAAATTCATGGCGGTCATGTCTAATATTGGTGTGACCGCCATAAATTTCGGGCTTAGGGCCAGCTGATAATACAAAGCTGGCCCTAACCTCTTTATTACCCAGCATGCCACCGCCACCAGGGCCGCTGGAAGAGCGGGGTTCAGCGCCAGAGGATGGCGCTTCAATGAACGCGCCATCTTCTGGGGCGGCTGCGGGCTGCAATTTGCAGCGGGGGGTGCCCAGAAAGCTTGGGCATCCCTGCGCTGCGGATTCCAGCCCCCAGCTGCTTAGCTGTACCTGGCTAGACATAGAAATTGCGCGGAGCCCCACGCATTCTTTTTTAATTATTTCATGAAATTCATGAAATAATAAAAAAAAGGGCTCCCCTATATTCTTGTGTCTGGCCAGGTACAAATAGGCACCTGGGGGTTGGGGGCAGCCCGTCGCTGCCTGCTGGATCCGGCTGGTTCCAGAAATACGGCGAAGCCCATGTAATTTTTTATCTGAAAAATCAATAAAATAATCCTAAAAAAGGGACTGCATCTTTATTAACCCCTCGCCCATGGTCCAGGGGTTAATAAAGATGAAGTCCCTTTTATTTACATTGTTTTATGGATTTGTCAGAAAAAAATTTCACGTGGGCTTTGCCGTATTTCTGAAACCAGCCGGATCCAGCAGGCAGCGACGGGCTGCCCCCAACCCCCAGGTGCCTATTTGTACCTGGCCAGACACAAGAATATAGGGGAGCCCTTTTTTTTAATTATTTCATGAATTTCATGAAATAGGAAAAAAAAAATGCGTGGGGCTCCGCGCAATTTCTATGTCTAGCCAGGTACAGCTAAGCAGCTGGGGGCTGGAATCCGCAGCGCAGGGATGCCCAAGCTTTCTGGGCCCCCCCCGCTGCAAATTGCAGCCCGCAGCTGCCCCAGAAGATGGCGCGTTCATTGAAGCGCCATCCTCTGGCGCTGAACCCCGCTCTTCCAGCGGCCCTGGTGGTGGTGGCACGCTGGGTAATAAAGGGGTTAATACCAGCTTTGTTATACAAGCTGGTATTAAGCCCGAGATTCTTAATGTCAGGCCACGTTTGACCCAGCCACTAAGAATCTCCAATAAAGGGTTAAAAAAACACAACACAGAGAAAATTTTTTATTAGAAATTTAAAAAAAAAGCCATTAGGGACTCCATCTTTAATTAATAAAATCCTCTTCCGTCCGACGTAGTCCAAAACGTGATGTCCTCTTTGCTACATCCCCTGTGCATAGATATAGATGTCTATGCACAGGGAATGAGCAGACTGAGAACAATCGCAGCTCGGCTACATAATCTCTGTGAGCAGGCGGGCTCTAGGACCCTGGAGCTGCGGCAGCCTGCACAGAGAAGACAGCTGGACTCGGCTCGCAAAGTAACAGCAGTTACTTTGCGAGTTTCCCAGCGATGACTTGCACAGTAATCAGACCAATGCAAGTCAATGGCAATCCTAGTTTTGTCAGAGTTTCTGACAAAACTAGGATTGCCATTGATTTGCATTGGACTCGTTGCTGTGCGAGTAATCGCTGGGAAACTCGCAGAGTACCGAGTCCTGCGAGTCCCTTACTACTCGCCGAGTAACGAGTCCTAGTGAGTAGATTCGCCCATCCCTACTAATGGCTAATGACTAGGGGATAACAATGAAACACAGGGCTATATGTACAGCTAAAGGGGATATATGAAATAGGATCACCGTAAATACTGCACTGGAAAAAAGAAAAGAGAGACTTAGCTTCAACATTGGCGTTACTGTGGAAAAGCCTGGTAACTACGCCAAAGTGCTCTCATCTTACCGGGTCCTACGCTAACACTCTATGCTGTGTACTACTGCTTGGATGTATATATGAGCCTGTGAATGCAGTTAAAATCAGCTGGGATGGTGTGTCCCAGGACCAAGGCTACAGCAAAATGGAGGGGCAGGTGTAGCTACAGGGCGGGGGAAGGGTGCACAGTCCAAAAAAGTCTAATATTATATATAAGGAAGGGACTGGCATCACCAATGTTAAGGTGCAAGCAAAAAAAACCAATCTATTACAAAAAGAGAAATTGCTGCAACACTAAACATAATATGAATGTGGAAAAGCTAATGGCTAATGACTAGGGGATAACAATGAAACACAGGGCTAAATGTACAGCTAAAGGGGATATATGAAATAGGATCACAGTAAATACTGCACTGGAAAAAGAAAAAGAGAGACTTAGCTTCAACATTGGCGCCACTGTGGAAAAGCCTGGTAACTACGCCAAAGTGCTCTCATCTTACCGGGTCCTACGCTAACACTCTATGCTGTGTACTACTGCTTGGATGTATTTATGAGCCTGTGAATGCAGTTAAAATCAGCTGGGATGGTGTGTCCCAGGACCAGGGCTACAGCAAAATGGAGGGGCAGGTGTAGCTACAGGGCGGGGGAAGGGTGCACAGTCCAAAAAAGTCTAATATTATATATAAGGAAGGGACTGGCATGACCAATGTTAAGGTGCAAGCAAAAAAACCAATGTATTACAAAAAGAGAAATTGCTGTAACACTAAACATAATATGAATGTGGAAAAGCTAATGGCTAATGACTAGGGGATAACAATGAAACACAGGGCTATATGTACAGCTAAAGGAGATATATGAAATAGGATCACAGTAAATACTGAACTGGAAAAAAGAAAAAGAAAGACTTAGCTTCAACATTGGCGCCACTGTGGAAGAGCCCGGTAACTACGCCAAAGTGCTCTCATCTTACCGGGTCCTACGCTAACACTCTATGCTGTGTACTACTGCTTGGATGTATTTATGAGCCTGTGAATGCAGTTAAAATCAGCTGGGATGGTGTGTCCCAGGACCAGGGCTACAGCAAAATGGAGGGTAATGTGCAGTAATGTGAGGTGCGTTCATAATAGTTAGTATCCTCTGGGTGGTGCCAGCCAGTATCATATTGTTTCGGTCTGACATACGATATGTCATCAAGGTGTTTTACTTCAGTTACCTGGTGAGAAGCAAGGTACTCAAATTAGGTCTTTCCATGCCAGGCAAGTCCTGAGTCTTTCCTATTACATCTGTCCTGGAGTCGAGCCCCATGTTGAATCCTGCTTGCTACTCTGGAGATGTTGTGTTCTCGTTACGGTACTGGCTCAGTATGACAGTTTGAATCAGGGAGTTCATTGATATGCTGAGATGTGTGCTGTGGTGAATCTTGAGGTATAAACTCCAGACTCAGCAAACTGTTTTGCATTTACAGCTCAGTTTTTTGTACGGCCAGTAGGGACTCTGCTTCAGCTAGGACAGCTGCGGCCTCCTTTTCCACTGCTAGTGTTTCTAAGGCGTTGTGGCGCCCCACTGGCCATGAAGCCACTATAGGGGTACTGCACCCAAGACAGTGTGTGTATGGTATTCCAGTCATCAGGGGATAACTTTAGGGTCCTCCATTCCTGCATTCCTACACTTAGAAGTAGGGGACCAATTGGTTTAGCCCGTAAACAGGGTAACCAGTCCCAGTGGGAGGAGCTAAGGGGTTGAAAAAGGCGCGGGAAGTTGGACAGTTGGTGAGTCTGTCAGGAGAGTGAGAAGAGGAAGGCTGAGGAGAGCCTGAGGGAGGGGGCCTCAGAGAGGAGGCTTCTCAGATGAGAAAAGGGGGACTCTAGCTATGAAGCTTTGGATCGGGATACGGAGAATATCCCGGCAGGGAACACAGTCCAGACCGGGGTACCAGCTCCAAGGCGTCCAGGCTAGTTCAACCCTGAGCCGCCGATACCGGTGAAGTTGCGGGTGAGTCAAACAGCCCCGACCGAGTCTGACTTACGCACGTCCCCACCAGAAGCACTAAACCGGGTTGAGCTCCCCTGAGGCGACCTAGATGGGGACAACTTATTATCCCCGACGGGCCTGGTAGAAAGAGGGCTCCATGCAGGACAGCGCAAGGATAGAAGGAGGGTGCAGAGATAGTGAGAGGACAGTGAAAGATTAAAGAAGGAACATCTTGGAGAGCTTCAGAGACTTTGCATCCTCTGGTGACTACCCGGCCAGTTACCCGAATTGTCCACCTGTGAACTGTTTGAGAACTGCCTTGCTGTAAAATACCCGTGCAGAGCAAGAAGGCCTCCGGTATCTTATTTCAACTGAATTGGTAAACTGCCATTCCTCCGGTTTGCAGAGACTGCGCTGCCCCATTCCTACTATGCTGCCCTGGGGACACAACTCTACCTGCAGGGAGCCACATCAACTTGCTGCCAATCCATCGTCCCCAGAGGTCTGTTAGCAGCGCGGGTGAAATCACCAGAAAACTGCAGATGGCATCACAACAATAACTTTAATCCCTTTAAATAACCCCTTTCAGCTAACCACTAGGGCACAGATTCGGGCACGACCATCGCTAGTGATAGAGAGCCCATACAGACGCCCGGGATCCGAGTACTTCTGCCCTGGGTGAGTTAGTGGCATCCGGGCGTGCCTTCTCAATGAGTGTCCTTCTTTTCTCTTGGTCATCCAGTCATGCTTTCTCTAATTTCAGTTGCATTTCTTGGTTAGCGTATATTGCTTGTGTTTTGATGACTTCAGCTTTTTCGCAGGCAATTTCCACTGCACTTCTGGTAGATGATTTCTTTGAAGAGACAGAAGCAACGGATCTTTTCCTGGATTTGTGGGATATGGTGTCTTATGTGAATGCTTTTTCTGTTCAGAGATTGCTGTAGCTGTACTAAGTCTCTGTATAGTTGGTGACTTGAATCCCACTAGCTGGATGGATGCTGTCTCACTGTTGTGTTCTCGCTACATGGGCCATGGGCATATGAAGCTAAACAGGCAACTAAACTGCTATACTGAGTCCAATAAGAAGACTGTTTCTGAAGTCTGCATTTTTATTGAATGTGGAAGTATGATTCGGTGAAACTGTGGACAATAGGGATACATACAATCAGTGCATGAATAATACAGCAGAAAATATATATCACAAAGTGGCAAAAGAACATTCATGGAACATCTAGCAAGCTTGTGTCTAACCTAGAAATCAATTGACTAAGCTAGGGATACATTTAGAGTAGTGAAGGGCTGTAGACAATTCTTACCAGCAATACTATTAAAAGAGGGTTTAAGGTGGAGACTGTCTTCCTGTATGATGCATGAAGAGAAAATGGAGACTGAACTACCATAATGCATTGCAAAGAGGAGGAGAAAGAGAGACATAAAAAATAGACAACTGATGCTGATAAAATGTTTAGCCACTAGAGGGACCTAAATTACTTTAAACAAACCTAGTAAAGTACTTTAAACAAACCTAGCAGTACAATAATAAAAAAGAGATGCTAGAGGCAGAACTATTTCTGCAAACTCTTGTGATTCATACAAACCATCAAACCTGCAGATTAACCCATTGTTTTCAGTTAGCACCACAAACTATTAGGGTACCTTTACACACGGCTACATTTGTAGCTTGTCACCAGGTAACTTACTGGTTGCAGTGAATTCATGGATACATAGTTCTATCTTGTTGCTGTGTACAAATGGAATCATGTATCCATGATTTCACTGCAACCAGTAAGTTACCTGGTGACAAGCTACAAATGTAGCCGTGTGTAAAGGTACCCTTAGAGATTGTTAACATTGGGATATTTCTGCCACCTTAACCTGTGTGCATCTTTAGACGGGCCATTGTCTTCTTTATCTCGCAATCTCCCGATTTTGTGGCTTCAAACATGTCCTGCCCTGCCTGCATGCTAACAACTTGATTCCATGTGTCCAACCTAATTTGTTGCTTCATAAATTCATCTCACCAGGTGAGCCTAAAGGTACCGTTACACACTGCAATGTTGAAACAATATCACTAACAATCTCATGAAAGCGCGGTCGTTAGGACATCGTTTTGATATCAATGGTGAGATGTTGCATGTCTAGATATTGTGGACGACGCACGAACGATGTAACGAGCAGCTATTGTTCGCTCAACTCAGCGAACGATACTTGTTCACTGATATGAATGGGCAAAGTCGTGAACGACATTGCTATCGTGGTGTCACACAGAACGAAGCTGCAGGTTGGCTGATCGTGGATCGTTTGATTTGAGAACACGTTCTCAAATCTGCGATCAGCGGTCCAACGATTTATCATAGTCGTATCTCTGTGTCACACAAAACGATGTCCTAACTATGTCGTTTGAACGACTCCAAACCCGTGACATTTAAGCGATATCATTAACGATCTCATACCGTGTAACAGTACCTTAACAGAGATATGACAGACAAATAGGCAGGAAGATAAGAGAAGATGGTAAAATAACAAGAAGAAAGCAAGACAATGCAATGTTCGTTAGCTACACGAGTTTTAAATATGGTATGATCTGGCAAGCAAGCCAATGGTACCAAACTGGTTTAATGCCTTCACCATCTAGCCTGTTTTCAGGTCAAATTTTTCAATTCTGACCACTTTATGTGGTATATATCTCTGGAATGTTTCAACAGATCTCAGTGATTTTGAGAGCAGGATAAATGTGAGCCAAGCCTTACTGCAAGCATTGGGAGGTAAAATAAACAAATCAACAGCAGTTGAAGAATTGGCTTTATTACTATTTTACCTTGCGGGAAAGGTGATTAGGCGGCTTTATTAGTCAGGTCAGCATGCTCAAGTGATACCATATTTATATAGTTTTTTTCAGGTTTGTCACAATTTTATACACATTTTTTTACAAAATAAAGGGTTGGTTTTTTTTTTGTTTTTTTTTTTTGTTTTTTTTTTTCAAATCTCTGAATTTTGAAGGCTATAGCTTTTTTAATTTTATGCTGACAGTCATGTGAGGACTTGTTTGTTGCTTTTTTATTTCTCCAGTGATGGAGCTGTACACTGTGTGCAGAATTAGGCAAATGAGTATTTTGATCACATGATACTTTTTATACCGTATATACTCGTATATAAGCCGAGTTTTTCAGCACAAAAAATTTGCTGAAAAGCCCCCCCCTCGGCTTATACACGAGTCATAGGCCGCCCCCCCGATCGGTATACAGGCGCCCCCCCCATCAGTGGGGCCTGTATACCACTGGGGCCTGTATACACATGGGGACTGTATACCACTGGGGCTGCTGTATATACTGCTGGGGCCTGTATATACCACTGGGGAGGCTGCTGTATACCACTGGGGCTGCTGTATATACTGCTGGGGCCTGTATATACCACTAGGGAGGCTGCTGTAATACTGATGGAGCCTGTATATACCACTGGGGAGGCTGCTGTATACCACTGGGGCTGCTGTATATACTGCTGGGGCCTGTATATACCACTGGGGAGGCTGCTGTATACTACCACTGGGGAGGCTGCTGTATACTACCACTGGGGAGGCCTGTATACTACACTGCTGGGGGCTGTATACCTGTGCTGGGGTCCTCCTAGGCTTATGCACGAGTCAATAGGTTTTCCCAGGTTTTGGGGGCAAAAGTAAGGGGGTCGGCTTATACACGGGTCGGCTTATACACGAGTATATATGGTACTTGTTGTCCAAGCTGTTTAGGCATGAGAGCCAACTACCAATTAAGTAAATCAGGTGATGTGCATCTCTGTAATGAGGAGGGGTGTGGTGTAATGACATCAACACCCTATATAAGATGTGCTTAATTATTAGCCAAATGCCTCTCCTTAGGCAAAATGGGTCAGAAGAGAGATTTGACGGGCTCTGAAAAGTCCAAAATTGTGAGATGTCTTGCAGAGGGATGCAGCAGTCTTGAAATTGCCAAACCTTTGAAGCGTGATCACCCAACAATCAAGCTTTTCATGGCAAATAGCCAACAGAGTTGAAAGAAACGTGTTGGGCAAAAAAGGCGCAAAATAGCTGAATTGAGGAAAATCAAGAGTGAAGCTGTCAAGATGCCATTTCCCACCAGCTTTGCCATATTTCAGAGCTGCAACATTACTGGAGTATCAAAAAGCACAAGGTGTGCTATACCCAGGGACAAGGCCAAGGTAAGGAAGGCTAAAAAACGACCACCTTTGAACAAGAAACATAAGATAAACGTCAAGCCTGGGACAAGAAATATCGTAAGACCAATTTTTCAAAGGTTTTATGGACTGATGAAATGAGAGTGACTGTTGATGGGCCAGAGGCTGGATCAGCAAAGGGCAGAGAGCTCCACTTCGACTCAGATGCCAGCAAGGTGGAGGTGGGGTACTGGTATGGGCTGATATCAAAGATTAACTTGTGGGACCTTTTCAGGTTGAGGATGGAGTGAAGCTCAACTTCCAGACCTACTGCCAGTTTCTGGAAGACAACTTCTTCAAGCAGTGGTACAGGAAGAAGTCGGTATCGTTCAAGAAAAACATGATTTTCATGCAGGACAATGCTCCATCACATGCATCCAACTACTCCACAGCGTGGCTGGCCAGTAAAGGTCTACAAGAAGGAAAATAATGACATGGCCCCCTTGCTGACCTGATCTGAACCCCATAGAGAACCTATGGTCCCTTCTAAAGATCTACAGGGAGGGAAAACAGTACACCTCTCGGAACAGTGTCTGGGAGGCTGTGGTGGCTGCTGTACGCAATGTTGATCATAAACAGATCAAGCAACTCACAGAATCTATGGATGGAAGGCTGTTGAGTGTCATCATAAAGAAAGGTGGCTATATTGGTCACAAATTTTTTTGTGTTCTGTTTTTGCATGTCAGAAATGTTTTTTCCTAAATTTTGTGCAGTTATATTAGTTTACCTGGTGAAAATAAACAAGTGAGATGGGAATATATTTGGTTTTTATTACGTTGCCCAATAATTCTGCACAGTAATAGTTACCTGCACATACAGAGATCCTCCTAAGATAACCAAGTCTAAAAAAAACCCAATCCAACTTCCAAAAATTGATATTTATTATTTATGAGTCTTTTGGGTTGATTGAGAACATAGTTGTTGATCAATAATAAAAATAATAATAATTCTGCACACAGTGTATATTGGCTTATGTTTTGCAGGACAAGATGACATGTTTAACAACACCATTTTTATTTACATATGACTTTTGAGCACATTTTATTCCACTTTTTTGGCGGTATGGTGAAAATGCATAGTATTATTTTTCCAAAATTTTGTATTTATTTTTTTACAGTATTCAGTGAAGGGGTTAACCAGTGTGTCAGTTTTATAGATTGGGTCATTCCAGATGTGGCAATTTTAAATATGTGTACTTTTTTGTTTTTAATTCATTTTGCACAAATACTTGTATAACTTTTTTTACTTACGCCCCCGTCACACATAACGAGATAGTTAGCAAGATTGTTGTAACATCACAGGTTTTGTGATGTAACAGCGATCTCCGTAACGATCTCGCTATGTGTGACACTTAGCAGCGATCAGGCCCCTGCTGTGAGATCGCTGATCGTTACAAAGTGCTCTGGGTCATTTTTAGGTCGTTGGTCTCCCGCTGGTCAGCATGCATCGCTGCGTGTGACAGCGAGAGAGCAACGATCAGCGATCTCACAGGTTGGTAACCATGGCAAACACCGGGTATCTAGGCCCTGGGCCCTGCAGCCTAGGGGGGCCCCAAAAGTCCCTTTGGCCTATAGAAAAAGACTAATACTATTAAAGATTTACAATAATTTGGGGCCCCATTGGAGCTTTCACACCGGGGCCCATGGGCCTGAAGTTACGCCACTGAATGCTGTCCCGATTGAGGCTCACAATCTAAACATCCTATCAGTATGTCTTTGCAATGTGAGAGGAAACCGGAGTGCCCGGAAGAAACCCACACAAGCACGGGGAGAACACACAAACTCCTTGCAATGATAACAGTATAATCTTCAAAATTAAAAAAAACTCTAAATGCACTGCTCCAAATTATTAGGCACAGTAGAGTTTTAAACATTTGATATGTTTGAAAGAACTGAAAATGATAATTTGTTGAATTTGCAGCATTAGGAGGTCACATTCACTGAAATAAAAAGCTATTTAACTCCAAAACATCCTAACAGGCCAAGTTACATGTTAACATAGGAACCCTTGTTTGATATCACCTTCACAATTCTTGCATCCATTGAACTTGTGAGTTTTTGGAGAGTTTCTGCTTGTATTTCTTTGGATGATGTCAGACTAGCCTCCCAGAGCTGCTGTTTTGATGTGAGCTGCCTCCCATCCTTAGATCTTTTGCTTGATTATACTCCTGAGGTTCTCTATAGGGTTGAGGTCAGGGGAAGATGGTTGACATACCATGAGTTTATCTCTTTTTATGCACATACCAGCCAATGACACAGAGGTATTCTTTGCAGCATGAGATGGTGCATTGTCATGCATGAAGATGATTTTGCTCCTGAAGGCACGTTTTTGCTTTTTGGACCATGGAAGAAAGTTCTCAATCAGAAACTCTATATATTTTGCAGAGCTCATTTTCACACCTTCGGGAACCTTAAAGGGGCCTACCAGCAGTTTCCCAATGATTCCGGCCCAAAACGTGACTCATCCACCTCCTTGCTGATGTCGCAGCCTTGTTGGGACATGGTGACCATTCACCAACCATCCCCCACCTCCATCCAGCTGGACCATCCAGGGTTGCTTGGCGCTCATCAGCAAACAAGACTGTTTGGAAATTAGTCTTCATGTATGTCTGGGCCCACTGTAATGTTTCTGCTTGTGAGCACTGTTTAGGGGTGGCCGAATAGTAGGTTTATGCACCACAGCAAGCCTTTGAAGGATCCTACACCTTGAGGTTCAAGGGACTCCAGAGGCATCAGCAGATTCCAATATCCGTTTGTTGGTTTGTAAGGGCTTTTCAGCAGATGCTCTCTTAATCCGGTGAACTTGCCTGGCAGAAACCTTCCTCATTCTGCCTTTATCTGCACAAACACGTCTGTGCTCACAATTAGCCACAAATCTCTTCACAGTACGATGATCACACTTAAGTTTTCGTGCAATATCTAATGTTTTCATCCCTTGTCCAAGGCATTGCACTATTTGTTGCTTTTCGGCAGCAGAGAGATCCTTTTTCTTTCCCATGTTACTTGAAAACTGTGGCCTGCTTAATATTGTGGAACACCCAGTTTTCCTTTTATTGGGCTCATCTGCCAAACTAATTATCACAGGTATCTGAGATTGATTTCAGTGATCCAAAGAACCCTGAGACACAATACCATCAATGGATTGAAAAAAAAAAAAAACCCATGAAACTTAAAAAAAATGTGCATAATAATTTGGAACATGGTTTATTGCCAATTTCCACAAGTTTCTCAACAAAACTCGCCTTACAAATACTGAGGTAAAAACTGACCAAATACTCAGCGTGGGCATGAGACCTTACACGTATTGAGGTAAAAAACTCACCAAATACTCAGCGTGTGCATGAGACCTTACACGTATTGAGGTAAAAAAAACTCACCAAATACTCAGCATGTGCACGAGGCCTTACAAATACTGAGGTAAAAACTCACCAAATACTCAGTGTGTGTGTAACGGAGTGGGTAGCCCTGACTGTATTATTATTGAAATGGACACTGAAGTGGACATTACAAAGTCCGATACTGCCCCCTTGTGGACAAGTGCTAAAATTGCTGCAGAGATAATGACACCGACTGCTGATCCCCTCCCACAACAGCCGTGTGCTCAGGAGGAAAAAGTGCGGGAAAGACAGAAGGAGCTCGACCAGGACAGACCTGCCTGTGGGTGTTCCTCGAGAGAGGGCTTCCTTGTGACACCTTTCTGGAAAGATCCCGTCTTGGAAGCCATTGCGACAACCCCCAGGCTGCAGAACATTATTACAATGAGCCTAACCTGACTGCAGAGCATCGCACTCCTAGAACATATTCAGAGACTGTGACAGACACAAGGTTAGCTTAACACCAAAACGGGGCAACTTTCCATGTTTGGGTTGCCTCCAATGTTCGCATATGACTAAGGGCGACCCGTTCACCCACCCAAGGACTGGCAAAAGATATTCCATTAAGGAATTTTTTACTTTTTTTACTTGTAATTCGAGTTATGTGGTGTACTTGATCAAATGCCCCTGTGGTCTCAGATATGTTGGAGAGACTATCCAACATATCCGAGACCAGATAAGTAAACACAAATCCACCATTAGATGTGGTCAGAATCTCCTACCACTACCACATCATTTTATGACCCACAATCACAATGTGGCACAATTAAGATTTCAAGTCATTGATCATGTTCCTGCCAGCCGTCGGGGAGGTGACCATATAGCCAGACTCAAAGAGAGAGAATTATATTGGATACACACCTTACAGACATTGTCCCCGCAAGATCTAAATAGGGAATATGACCCTAAATATTGAAAGTCATGTGTAGTTTTTTGATTCTGCTTTCTTCTGGGCTTTGAGGTCTGTCTTACCTGACAATGTTTGTTCTTAGAGTTAACTTAAGATGTAACACAAAGATGAATAGCTAATGTTCTTCTTGTTATCATATACCTTTGTGTTTCCCTAGGGTTCTATGTACTGCTGTATATTTATGTATGCATATATATATCCTATATAAGAATCTGATACATCCCATTTGGGTATCATTACTATGAGGCCTTTGATTATTTTATATCTTGCCCCCTTTCTGGTAGACTACGCTAATGCAGAAGTACTTTTTTCCTATTCCTTCCTTTCTTTTCCTCTCCGCAGATCTTCTGATTCAGTCTGCGGTTATCCACGATCCATTGCTTAGGTCTGACAGGCTGATTAAGGATAGGAAACACCGTGAAGCTATCGCGCATGCGCGGCTTGCGTTCCGGAGCGGCTTCCTGCGTTCCAGATGCCGGAAACAGGAAGCCGCTTTGCACCCGCCCCTCTCCCATATAAACACTGAGGCGGCGGTATTACCGTCACCTGCACTCCCCTGACCGGACAGTAGGCACCTGCACCTGAGAGGCACAACATCACACACTGTGAGACTGTTCCAATTACTTATCTCTCCTTTCTTTTCTTTTTCTATCTGTCAGAGACCGGTCTGATTTCACCCTAAAGGTATTTTACCAGTATTATTGAGCACTACTGGATTGTCTGATACATGGCTGTTAACTAAGGGACCACACTGGGATTTCATCCCTTATTACTGTTTTTCTTTTACTTTCTTATAGTTGCTTCTGAAATAAGGGCAGCAGTACCACAGTGGGTCACTTTGGTCTTTACTGAGGTTATGTTTTTTGATTATCTTTCTCAGATATGCGATCTTATGGATCCTATGCTAGTGTTTCTCCTTAATGAGTGACATGTATATCCTTTCCTATTTTAGGACTATTTGACCCTTTCACAAGGTCCATACTGACCGGGGGGTATACTTATGACCATACATATACTGATTGGTCCTCATAGTATGTAACTGCTAGATCCAAATAACTTCTACTCTATGAGGGTATAGTACCTCTGTATCTTAACATTTTGCTGCTATGTTTCTCCATCGCTTTCTTGTACTTTTTTCTTTATTATTACAGGTGTCTTTAACCTATTATCCTTGGTTTTCATTACGAGGCTGAACTCACATTTATATATGACTGCACGTTCCTGAGGGTTTTCATTCCTCAGGTATACATCTTTTGTCTGAAAAATATGGACTATCACCAGCATATTTCTAACTGCAATGTATGATATTCCACACAATCTTTCTAGTAGCAACAACCCATCATATGTGGGTCTGTCTATGTTATTCCTCAGTCCAATATCATCAATGTGGTTTATGCCTTGTATATCATATATATTTATATGTCATTTCTATCGTTCATATATGTACGTTTCCCCCCCACCCCCACCCCCTTTTTTCATATAGCATGATTGTTTTGAATTTTGTCATCTGAGATTTCATTGATACATATGTGTTTCTGATTATTATATAGTGTCAGTTGGCTGAAGAGGGTTTTATTAAACCGAAACGTTCCTTTTACTGACAAGACAACAATAAAATCAGGAATTGCTGCAAAAATTTTCTCTGTTCTTTTGTTGTATGCCTGAGATACTATATCTTATCTACTATTTTTCTCAAGAGCTTTCTTAAAACTCCAGTGAGCCAGGTCTACTCCTCGATTAGGGCCTATGGGAAGGTGCTGGACATGCGGCGACCCCCGCCATAGAGCAAACCGTTGCCCCCAGAACTTTCAAGTCCACCCGCGGTCCGATTTACCAGAACCAGCAAGCCGTGCCCCTCAACAGCGGCCACCGTTAAACTAGACGCCCCTGCCAAAGCGGCTCACTTGGCAGAGGAGGCCAAGGAGAAGGGTGTAGGGAAACAGAGCCAGCAACGAAACAAACTTGCATCAAACAGCCCCACCCTGGAAGTATTGCTGGAAGGGATTGCCGTGCAAGGACTAATGGACACTAGGTTTCAGGTATCCACCATCTCCGAGCAGTTTTATGAAGAATATCTGAAGCCGCGGGTTGCCTATGACCATGATACTGCCATCAAGATCAAAGCAGCCAATAATCTACCCATTCCGGTGACGGGAGTTGCCTGGATGAACACCGAAATCTGTGGGCAGGACCTCGGGAAGAGGGGGATAATCGTGGTCAAGGAAGGCTTTGAATCAGAAACGCCCATGATTATTGGGATGAATATCCTGAAAGATCTGGATCTGGTGCTGTTTACCAAGAGGGGACCCAAATACTTGAAGGAGGTGGTCGCACACAAGGCCACCCGCCGAGCCTACCAACGTGCAGGACCTGCAGCCTCCAGCGAATGACAGAGGAACAACTGCCGCTGGCCACGATCACCGTACCCCGCCATACTAGGATAACCTTACCGGCTGAGAAGGAGACAGTTATCTCGCTACCCCTTAGCACCACAAGACAGCTTGAAGGCGTGGAGGTGCTGATTGAGCCGCGGACCTCGAAGGAAGGGAAGTTGAATCCACTAGTTGCTCGAACGCTAGCTGTTGTGAGAAAGGGAAGGATTCCTGTTAGGCTGGGCAACACGGCTAACGTGGGCGTCATCCTAGAGGCTGGGACACAGCTCGCCCGAGTTTACGCCCTACCCGAAGAGGTGAATCCTATGAGCCCCCTCCAGTTTGCACCATCTACAGAGGGAGATTGGACAGTGACTGTCTCTGCCATGGCCACTGCCACAGACGACACCAAAGCGGGGCGAGAACTGCGAGAAAAGTGGCAGTTGGACACATCCCAATACTCCAAACAGTAGGTGTCCCAGATAGAGGAACTACTACAAGAACACCAGGCGTCCTTTGCCCGGCATGACACCGACTTTGGATGCACCACCAGTATCAAGCACGAGATCCCCACGGGTGACGCCGCTCCTATCCGCGAGAGGTACCGCCAAATACCTCCCCAACAATACCAAGAATTGAAAAACCTCCTGAATTCCATGTTACATGCCGGAGTGGTACGAGAAAGCCAGAGCCCCTGGGCTGCACTGGTGGTGATAGTTAAGAAGAAAGACGGGTCCCTGAGGTTCTGTGTGGACTACCGCCGCTTGAATGCTTGCACCATCAGGGACTCGTACCCTTTGCCAAGGATTGAAGAATCCCTGACAGCCCTGAAATAAGCCAAGTACTTTTCTTCCTTGGATATGGCCAGCGGCTATTGGCAGGTACCCATGCACGAGAAGGATAGAGAAAAGACTGCTTTCATCCTACCCATGGGCCTGTACGAGTTCGACCGGATGCCCTTTGGCCTGAACAACGTGCCAGGGACTTTCCAGAGGCTGATGGAGCGCTGCTTGGGGGACTTCAATTTCGACTTCACCCTCATCTACCTGGACGACATTGTAGTCTATTCGGCCACATTTGAAGAACACCTACAGCAGCTTGGCCGTGTGTTCCGTAGGTTGAGAGAACATGGCCTGAATTGAAACCCAGCAAGTGCCGTCTTCTGCAGCCAGAGATCGATTACCTGGGTCACCGGATCTCGGCCGAAGGTGTTCAACCGTCTCCAGAGAAAATAGCCGCCTACGGGACTGGCCACAACCTGCAAATGTCAAGGAGGTCAGGGCTTTCCTGGGGCTGGCCGGCTACTACCGCCGGTTCGTCAAAATCTTCGCCCGGCTTGCTGCACCACTGCACGACCTGCTTCGAGGGACCACCAACAGCCCCAGTGGACGACCCATCAGCTGGGGACCCAGCCAGGAAAAGTCCTTCCAAGCCCTAAAGGGTGCTCTGACGTCCCCCCCCATCTTGGCATATGCGGACTACAATCTGCCCTTTCAACTACATACCGATGCCAGTCTACAGGGTCTAGGGGCAGTACTCTCCCAGGTACAAGAAGGCAAGGAACATGTCATAGCCTATGCCAGTCAGTCCCTACACGAGGGTGAGAAGAACCCCATCAATTACAGCTCGTTCCGGCTGGAGCTGTTGGCCCTAACGTGGGCTATGACGGAAAAATTTGCAGGATATCTCACAGGGACAGAAGTACTAGTTCTGACAGATAACAATCCGTTGGCCTACTTAGAGAATGCAAAACTCGGAGTCATGGAGCAGCGTTGGATGGCCCGACTCTCTACGTTTAACTACAAGATCAGATATAGAGCTGGGGCTGAGAATCAAAATGCGGACAGCCTGTCTAGAGTGACATTCCCCTTACTCACTAGAGACCGGGATGAAGAACTAGAAGGAGACGAGACGCCTGACTTCGCAAGGCTTGCCCGACAGATGATGGATTGCCGCCAGTATGTTGTGGGTGAAGCTGGAACTCAAGTGGGGGCCCCGCTGTCCCCCCAGGAGTGGTGCAGACTCCAGGACCAGAACCCTGAATGGGCCCTACTCAAGCAATGAGTGAAGCAACAGCAGAAGCCCTCCTCCGATGCACGGTCGCGACTGTCCACCGGGACCTTGACCTTGCTCAACCAGTGGGATCGGCTGATTTTGAGAGAAGAGGTACTGTATCGGAAGGTTCTCCTGTCCCACATGTTGGAGGAATGTATACAAGTTGTGGTGCCTGCCCAATTGGCCCGTGAGATGGTGGGCGAAGCACACAAAAGGAACAGTCACTTTGGAATAGACAAGACCTTTCGGTGGATTCATCAGTCCATCTACTGTCCGGGGCTCCGCAAGCTGGTTGAAGACGTCTGCAGAACCTGTCGCACCTGTGAACTTCACAAGTCCACTGAGCAGCGTGCACCTGTCCAGACAATTAAAACATCCAGGCCTCTTGAGCTGTTGATGGTGGACTATCTGTTGATTGGGACGGCGAGTAGTGGCTATCAATACTGCCTAGTCATGGTGGACCACTTCAAAAAATTCGCCGTCGCTGTTGCTACCAAAGACCAGACTGCCGAATCAGCTGCACGGGCCATCTGTCGACAGTTCATCCACGTCTATGGGTGTCCGGAGAGGTTGCACTCTGATCAGGGGGCTTGTTTCGAGGGCAGAGTTATCGAAGAGCTGCATCGGATATATGGGATCCAGAAGTCGAGGACCACCCCTTACCACCCACAAGGAAACGGTGCGTGTGAGCGCTTTAACCGGACTCTACTCCAGTTGATCCGCACCTTAGCCGATGATAAGAAGGACCAATGGCCCCAATTCCTTCCAGATCTAGAATGGGCCTACAACAACCAAGTCCACTCTGTGACTGGCTACACCCCACACACCCTTCTCTTTGGCTGCCCTGGAAAAGGGGTCCATGACCTGAACCTATTCCGCCCTGAAGAAGAAGTCTACAATACCTACCCATCCTGGCTACATGCCCACCGACAGAAGATGGAAACTGTACACCGGCTAGTGGGCCAACAAATCCGGAACCAGATACATGCTGACCCACTCCCATTACAAGAGGAACCCTTGGAGTTGGGACAGCTAGTCCTGCTCCGTATTAGGAAGCCTCAAGGAAAGCTTCGAGCCAAGTGGGAGGCCGAAATCTACTGGGTAGACGAACGCGCCTACCCCAACGGTCATGTATACCGAGTGCGGGGTGAAGACAGTGGCAACACCCGCACCGTACACCGAAACATGTTGCGCCCCTGCCGGTCCCAGCCTGACTCCCCGACCACGGTACCCAGAGGGGGCGACGCTGCTGACATGACTGACGTCATAGATACTATTCAGCATAGCGACCACGTTGACTCCGAGGCTAATGACCCACCTACCCAGACTAGTTCTTCCCCCGGGGGACTGACTGAAGTGGAGCGTACAAAAGGTGACGAGGTGGGGAACAGCCGACCCTTGCGGCGCACTGGCCGCACCACTGCTGGGGTCCCTCCCGGACGGTTCTACAGGGACCAGTATGTATGGCCCACTTCTCAACCAACCCCTGTGACATCTACAGCCATCACTGCCTTGGAACCGGCGGTTGTTGACAGGGACTGCCAACCTTTAAGTGGGGGGGTATGTAACGGAGTGGGTAGCCCTGACTGTATTATTATTGAAATGGACACTGAAGTGGACATTACACAGTCCGATACTGCCCCCTTGTGGACAAGTGCTGAAATTGCTGCAGAGATAATGACACCGACTGCTGATCCCCTCCCACAACAGCCGTGTGCTCAGGAGGAAAAAGTGCGGGAAAGACAGAAGGAGACGGAGCTCGACCAGGACAGACCTGCCTGTGGGTGTTCCTCGAGAGAGGGCTTCCTTGTGACACCTTTCTGGAAAGATCTTGCCGTGGAAGCCGTTGCAACAACCCCCAGGCTGCAGAACATTGTTACCATGAGCCTAACCTGACTGCAGAGCATTGCACTCCTAGAACATATTCAGAGACTGTGACGGACACAAGGGAGCCACCTTCGAAATCTATATTTTTTCTTTTTTTTCTTTTTCCCCGGACTGAGAGACTATAAACCGGTACCTGTGGAGAAGACTGAGGAAACCCCATTCATCGCATCCCCTGGAATCGCCACCGTTAGACCCCAGGCCTGCAACGTGGGAGCTACGCCTTCTGTTGTTATAGACTGGTATCGTACATTGAGGGAAAGCTAGGGAAAGAGATTGCCAGTACTGTTTTGTTTCTTGCCGTGCATCCGGAACTGAATATCAGGGTATTCAACCTTCCCTATGTGAGCAGCCAAACCGGTTGAATGTGTTATCACCATGTTTAATAGTAAAGAAATGTTTCCTCCCGTTAAATCTGAGTATGGGGATTTTGTTGAAGCAGATCATAGACACACACCCGCGGCCTTACTGCCGGTCACTTCATGTGCATGAGACCTTACAGATATTGAGGTAAAAAACTCATCAAATACTCAGCATGAGGCCTAATAAATACTGAGGTAAAAACTGACCAAATACTGAGTGTCTGCACGAGGTCTTACAAATACTGAGGTAAAAACTGACCAAATACTGAGTGTCTGCATCAGGTCTTACTAATACTGAGGTACAAACTCACCAAATACTGAGCGTGCATAAGGCCTTACAAATACTGATATAAAAACTCACCAAATACTCAGCGTGTGCACAAGGTTTTACAAGTACCTTGCCATTCCACACATAGAATTGCAATTCCTGCTCTCCCGCTACCCAGTCACCAGCAGTCAGAGGGTTAAAAAAAAAAACAATCAGCTCAGTGGAGAGCTGGCTCCTATCAGTCACAGCAGGGAGCTGGCTCTTTGATCCAGATTCACGAACGACACATCATTAATGTGTAGGAATTACCTGGGATCACCCAAATTATATGTACAAGATATATAAATTTTAGCAAGAGCACACAGCAAGCAATTAAAAACAAATGGAATGCATAAAGTGCCATAATACGCAAGCATAACCCCACAAAGCTCACAAGACCCAGTACAGGTTATGATATATGCAGGTGGGAGAGAAAAGATGAAAATAATACTCAAACAACCAGTCATCTAATATTACCAAGTCTGAGAATGGAGAGATAATCTGAAGTTAACCCTGCTTTAGACCTGCTCCTTGCACGAGAAGGGAAGACCCCATGTGTATTACTGCGTATCACCCCTGCATGTGTGGCTTCCTCAGGGGAAAAATGAATGCTGACACAGTGTCCAACCTGTGTTCCTTTTATAGTGCAAAATGGTATTGGAGATAGAGGGCACTGCTGAATGACATTATCAATTCCTTGGATATCTTCTTGTACCCTTTCCTGTTTTATACAGTTGAACTATCTTTTCCCATAGATCCCTTGACAACTCTTTAGCTTTCCCCATGACTCACAATCCAGAAACATCAGTGGCTGGATGAAAGATGCAAGAGTCTGATTGGATCCCAGAAACTCAGTCAGCTTTTATGCACACACACTGATTACAAGCAACCAGGTGAGGATGTTACCTTTATTAGCCATTCAAACCCATTTGTGTCAATCTCTGTGCATATTATCAGGCCAAAATCACCAGAGTATGTCAACTTTTGATCAGGGTCATTTGGATGTTTTTGGTTGTCATTATGATTTAAAAAGAGAAAACACAGTAGTTTGACAATAAATGGCTTCACCCAAACACTAACCATGAGTGGAAAAAAGTTTTAGTGGTATCATTCATATTCTCTGTCAAAAGGTCAAGAAAGCAAAAAATCTGCCAGGGTATGTAAACTGTACAGATATTTAGAAAATACATACATTATGTATATATATAAGTACTAGGGCTGCTTAAAGCACATTAAGACCATTTTTATAAGGCAGTATTTTTATCAGCATTGTATATAGAATTTATAAACCAAAACTAACAATAGAACAAAAATGCAAAAGAAGAATAAGTGCTTTCATTATACTTTTTTGTTCCATTCCTGGGTGTGGCTTACAAATACTGATAGAAAACACTGACAAAATACTGGTATGTGAGCTTGGCCCAATAAAAAAATCTTTTGAAACCCTGCTGCAAAAAGATGTTGTTTAAGTGGTCCCTTAATAATATGTCTTTGTTTGTCAGTACAACTGATTGTCACATGACTGCTCAAATAAGATTTTCATACTTGTGAACATAATCTGAGTAGTTCCTCTTCTTAGTTTTTCAATAGAATGTCAAATCACATATGGGAGGGAGTGTCAAGGAAAGTGGAATCCTAACAGTGTGTGTACTAGAATTCAGCATGATACAGTCACATGTTGTTACATGGGATGACTTGCTTTGCAAGCATGTGACTGCCCCAACAGTAAGGAAGTAGATGATTCCCACATCAGAAAATGAACAGAAGAATTCTCTGTGGGTGAACATTGCCATCTGCTGGACAGAGTTTGATGAATAGGAACACATAAATGACGTCAGAAACCAAGATAAGGAACATGTCGTTATCTGTGACGAAGCTAAAAAATATAAAACTTCCTGAGGCCATAGCAGAGGAAGAGTCATCAGCCAGACTTGTACTGTCAGACATGCTGAGCAAATTGAGTCACACGCAGCTGACTTATAGCCACACCCAGAGGCGCAAGAGTGATGGTGTGCGGTAAGGCTGGTTTCACACTGCAGTTTTTTTCCTGATCAGGTTCGATCAGGTTTGTGTGCCAAAAACAGGAGAGGAACTTGCAGAGAAAAACTATAATTGAAAGATTGACACCTGTTCTGAGTTTTGGAGACACTCCTGGTTTTGACACACAAACCTGATAGAACCTAATCAGGGAAAAAACTGCAGTGTGAAACCAGCCTAACTGAGGGAGGTTGAACGTTTGGGCTGAAAGGACCAAGTTACTGAAGAGGATGAGCATGTGAGCAGAAAGGATCAAGTGACCAAAGAGGATGGCCATGTGAGCATAAAGGACCGAGTGACTGATGAGGGAGTGACAGAAGAGGATGACCATGTGAGCTGAAAAGATCGGGAAGAGTAGTTGGAGGACATTGTACTTGACACGGCTAAAAGCCAGGTGGTCTCCGTACTGGTGCAGATTTAAGCTACAGCCCTCAGAGATAAAGGAAGCTGGTGCGACTTGTGATTTAATGGGATACAGCTGACTCTCAGCTTAGAGCCTGTTATGGTTACCATTGCAGATAATTATAGTGAAGACAGGGAACTAGATGGACATTGATGGGCAACATATTGTATGTTCATTTCAATATTGTATGGAAATTGTAGGACTAGAGGTTGTGATCTAAAAGTGCATTGTTTAACATTATAACATTTGTTGTTTTATAATCTGCCATTATACTCAAAATTGCATTCTAATCATTGAAACTGTAAATAGTTAATAAATCACCATCCACTGTCATCACATTTGTTTACGTGTTTTACACATAAATATTAAACTTTTTTGTGATCACTGATTTGCTGAAGCTATTTCTTTAAGCACATGACATCACCACTGCAGCACAGCAAGCAGATACATATGTAATCAACAATACAAACGTGGTCTAAATCGTTTAATGAAAGAAAAACCTACAATGGTCACAGAAATAACTTGACTTTGACAAAAGTAGTAATAAATAAAAAAATCTATGAAAATGAACAAATTAAAAAGGCCTGGACAGAAATTATAATACCCTTAACGTAATATTTTGTTACACAACCTTTTGAGGCATCACTGCCTCTTTCCAAAAGTAAGCAGTGTTTATAAAATATACAAAATATGGTACAATGGGAACAAAATAATACCGTATATACAATTACATAAATCAAAAAAGGATAAGAAAAGAAAAGTACTAAACCTGTGTCACAGAAATGGCTCAGAGTTTAGGAGAGGTAGGTACTCCTTAGGTAACTGGACAGAACCACAGAAAGCTGTACCTTCCAGGACTGACAAATGACAGAAACCCAAACTCCTATTTTTATTAACTCATGGTTACACCCACATACCTCCCCTTGGTGAGCTCATATGGGGGCTGGTCATGGGATATGATGAGTTTTTAGAATTTTATGAGATCCCCAACTTTTAGAATATCTTTGCCCATGGATTTCCCAGGCAGCGGATATCATATTCATGTTTCCTACCTACCATGATTTTACCTTGCTATACAGATGAAACACAGCATGGTAGCATCATCCATCTGACTGATTTTACTTTGGGGCTGATGCACCATCGTGCAGTTATGTAATAGCATGCATTTTCTTCCACTTGGGATCACAATGCCAAAAATGTGTCTCCTATAACTGTAGGGTCTACGCTTTCTACAAAAACCCAAAAATTAATTGCTGAAAAACTGGTGCCTGTCCTTTTACTGAAATTCTTTTGAAGGGGGACAGAGTTCTCCAAAAATTTGTGATGTTTCTCACCTAATGGCCTCTTCCACAGACCTTGTGTTGGCTTGCCAGCAGATAACCTGTTCAATTACTTGTTCACACAAGTAAAAGGGGCCAGATGTCGTGTTTAATCACAAGCTCTTGGTTCATTCAAAATTATAATGAAGCCATGTTTACTAGGCTGATCCTCTCACGCTATTACACTGAAGATGCCAATGAGCACTGTTCTTTCTGTAGTCTGGAAGCTGAAAGAACATAATTTCATAAAGAACTCACTCCCCACATTTCAGACAGAGGACTGAAAATAATTATTAGAAGAGTTGTCCAACAGCCAGGAACTGCATGTGGAGATCTAAAGAAAGACCTGGAATTAGTAGATAATAATAATAATCAGCGCACGTCATGTGATGCGCTTGGAAATAGTGCGAGGTTTCAAATTCCAGCACTTAGATGCCGGTGTTTGACTTGCACTCGGGGTTCCATTGCCCATAGGAATGAATTGGCAGCGTTAACGCGGCCTAGGCCTTTACAGTAACACTGCGTTTAAACTACCAAATTCTCTTTTTTAAACGGACCCCCCTGAATGCAGGCATAGCGCT
>JARQOC010000003.1:132897496-132924996 GCA_033576535.1 Allobates femoralis | reverse complement strand
TAATAATATATATAATCTATTTTTTAGAGATATTTCTAAGATATAATTTATATATAAAAATATATTGTATATAATAACAATTATCAATATAAATATTAATACTTTGACTATATTGCTATGCAGAATGTATATTGATTGCTTCCTTAAATAATATACTGTAGCTATTATTGCATACATTTTGCTGCACTCTGCTCAATATGAGCTCTGAGAAACAAAAAAGCTCTGTTAGAGCTAAGAATGCTGCATTCCAGCGCAAGAAGCGTGCGCAGGAAGATCCGGAAAAAAGATGTCTCCGTTTGCTTAAGCTCAAGGAGGATTTCAATAAAAGAATTGCAAAGGAGTCTGCTGAAGAAAGAAGCAGTCGGTTGGCCAAAAAAGCTGAGGTGGAATGCAAAAGACGCAAAAAACAACAGGTGAAGGTGCAAGGAGAAGCATCTACTTCTGTTATGGCATCTACATCTGTGTCTTCAACACCTTTGGAAACTCAAGTGTCTACAACATCTGGCCGCAAAAAAAAAAGGTGAAGGTACAAGGAAAATCATCTACCTCTGATATGGCTCCTATATCTGGGTCTCCAACAGTTTCTGAAACTCTACTGCCTACAACATCTGGCTGCAAACAACAAAAGGTGAAGGTGCAAGGAGAACCATCTACCTCTGACATGGCGTCCATAGCTGTGTCTCCAACACTTTTGGAAACTCAACTGCCTACAACATCTGGCACGGGTAAAGTGAAGTGCAAAGGTTCTTCTAAAACAAGAACAGAGAAGAATGCTTCTGCCATCACAAGACACAAATTGGCTAAAGTCAAGCGTTTACAAATTATGTCACCTACCTCAAAACAACGCCATTTGGCCCATTTGGCTGCCTCACAGCGTCAACTACGCCAAAAAAAAAACCTCAGGAAGAAGTCTTCAGTCACTACTTCTTTTCTTGAATGTGTTGAAACTTCTACACAGCTACGCCTTATTTATGTAGGCATCTACAAAAAAGGTCATCGGTTGCTCACTTCACCAACATCATCAATCCCTATTGGCTTTACTGATGACGATACCGGTATTTTAGAACATACCTGTGGGCCCATGAATGTGTTATGTCAACATTGTGAAGCACAACATTTTGAGGGTGAAAGGCCATTTGAGGGACAGTTCTCCCTTTGTTGTCACAAGGGCAAAGTTAAGGTACCATTACCTCAGTACCCTGAGCTCTTCACTACTTTACTGAAAGGAGACAGCCCATATAGTAAAAATCTTATGGAGAATATCAGGAGCATTAATAGTTCCTTTGCATTTGCTTCGATGGGTGCAAGTGTTTCTCAACCACCTGGACACGGTCCTTATTGTTTCAGGATTCACGGCCAAATTTACCATAGAACTGGAACTCTCCACCCCGCTGAAGGTCAAGTTCCAGCATATGCACAGCTCTATATTTTGGATAGTGCTACTGCTACTGAACAACGCCTACAGTCTCCAGAAAATCAAAAGTGTAATCCAGCCTTGATGACAATTATTGCTGAGCAATTGGAAGGTATTAATCCCTTTGTTTCAGCCTACAAAATGTTACGGCAAGTGGAGGAAGAGGAAGAACAGAAAGCATTTGAACATGGCACAAAAATGCCTAATATCATCATGGCAATAAAACAAGACAGAGAGCAAGACCCAAGACGGTATAACAACCCTACTGTCCATGAAGTTGCAGTCATCTTTGAAAATGCTGATGGAGAGCCACCATTTAATAGAGACATTTTAATACATCTAAAACCAGACACAAATAATCCGTTGGCCCCCAAAACACAGCAAATAAGTATTTTACACAGTAATTTGGATGCATTACTGTATCCATTGTTTTTCCCTCATGGAGAGCAAGGGTGGCATGAATCACTCATGCAGCAAGGCCAAAATCCTCGCAGGGTGACACAGCTGCAGTATTACTGTTATTTGCTGTCAGTACGGACAGAATTCAATCCTGTTCTTAATGGAGGAAAACTGACACAGCAGTACTTGGTGGATGCCTATGTTAAGATCGAGGCCAATCGTTTAAATTTTATACGACAACACCAGAAGGATTTGAAGGTGGAAGATTATTGTCTCCTTCAAGAACATTTACTTAGAAAATCTGTAGAAAAAGGAATCCCCATTGGCAAAACCGTAATTTTACCATCTTCCTTTGAGGGAAGTCCCCGAAACATGCAGCAGAGGTATCAAGATGCCATGGCGATTGTAACTAAATTTGGAAGACCAGATCTTTTTATAACGATGACCTGCAATCCGAAATGGAGTGAAATTGTAACCAATTTACAGCCATGGCAGCGTGCTGAACATCGCCCGGATTTAGTGGCCCGTGTATTCAGGATTAAACTTGAAGCCCTTTTGAAAGATATTAATTCTGGATTATTTGGCAAGGTTTGTGCTATGGTTCATGTGATAGAATTTCAAAAGCGAGGCCTACCACATGCTCACATTCTAATTATTCTGGATGCCAACTCAAAACTAAGAACTGAGGTAGAAGTCGATAATACTGTTTGGGCTGAAATTCCTGATCCATCACATTACCCTGTGCTCCATCAAATTGTCATGCAACACATGATCCATGGCCCCTGTGGACAACACAATCCCAATTCTCCATGTATGGAGAATGGAAAGTGTAAAAAAAAATTTTCCAAAACAGTTTCAAACAAAAACTGTTATCCCTGAGGATGCATATCCAAGTTATCAAAGAAACGAAGGACCTTCTTTTCCACACCATTCCAAGATGATTGATAATTCTTGGGTGGTTCCATATAACCCTTTCCTTCTATTAAAATATAAGTGCCATATCAATGTGGAAATATGTGCTTCCATTCAGAGTGTAAAATACCTCTTTAAATATGTGTACAAAGGTCATGACAAAGCCAATGTGGAAATTTGTGAAACCAACATCAGACACGATGAAACTCATAAATTCATGGATTCCAGATATGTCAGTGCACCAGAGGCAGCTTGGCGAATCTTTGCTTTTCAAATGCATAGACAATCTCACAGCATTATTCGTCTTGCAGTACATCTGCCTCATTCACAATCACTTTTTTTTCACGAGGGTGATTCTGCGGACAACATCAGTTATTCAATGGACAGACAATCAACACTCATGGCCTACTTTACCCTCAATGAGAATGATCCCAAAGCTCGGGAGTACTTATATCGTCAAATTCCTGAGCATTATGTTTGGAAAGAAGGTGCATGGGAAGTTAGAAGAAGAGGAGGTGCTTCAGTCATTGGTAGACTCTACACTGTTAGTATTCAAGAACAAGAACGTTATTTTTTAAGGCTGTTGTTACTCCATGTTAAAGGAGCTACAAGTTTTGATAACCTTAAGACTGTTAAGGAAGTCACATACCCAACGTTTAAAGAGGCGGCATTAGCCCTTGGATTGCTCTTCGATGACAGTGTTTGGAGAAAAACTTTATTGGATGCCTGTGTTCTCAATATGCCTGCACAGCTCCGTGAAATGTTTGCGTATATTTGTGTCTTTGGTCCTCCTAATCATCCCCTGGAGTTGTGGCAAGAATTTAAACAACACTTCGTTCAAGATTACTGCCATGCCTACCACCCTGACACTGATGATTGTGAGCATTGTGAAGGATATGCCATGACTGATGTTGAGCATGTTTTAAAATTTCATGCTAAACATTTTATTGATTTTAATCTGCCACGCCCAAAAAGAAAACCACACATTCGTCCTCAATACAATAAAGAAGAAGAGTTAGTAAGAGCACATGAAATGAAAGCCACCTTAAATGATCAACAACGTTTGGCCTATAATGCAATCCATAAAGCTTTAGAGGATACAAGTGATAAGCCAAAGTGCTTTTTCCTTGACGGTCCCGGTGGAAGTGGGAAAACATATCTCTATCATCTATTGATTCATGAACTCAGAGGAGAAGGAGAAGTTGTCTCACCTGCAGCCAGTACAGGGATTGCTGCTAATCTATTGCAAGGAGGAAGAACTATCCATTCACTGTATGGCATACCAATACCAATTAATGAGACATCTGTTTCAAGAATCAAAAATGATACTGATGCGGCCCAACATTTGAAGACTACCAAACTCTTCATCATCGATGAGTCTACTATGTTGTCAAAATACGCTTTGCATGTAATTGATCAATTATTACGGGATGTCATGACAACTGATGTCTCCAAGAAAAATAAATTACCCTTTGGAGGAAAAGTCATTGTTCTGGGAGGAGACTTTCGGCAGTGTCTTCCTATCATCTCTCATGGAACAAGGACAGACATCGTAGAGAGCTGTATTAAATATTCACGACAATGGCAGCTTTTCAATCAATTGCCGCTCTTTAACAACATGCGCTCCATTGATACTGATTATAGCAATTGGTTAATTCAATTGGGAAATGGAGAATTGTCCAATGATTACAACCTTGGTGATGATGTCATTGAGATCCCGCAAGACATGATCTGCACTGGCTCTTTAATCTTGGACATATTTGGTGAAAACATTGTCATTGATGTGAATAATGACGAAAGTATTCAGAATGCTGCATCACATGCCATTCTTTGTCCCAAAAATGACGCTGTGGATTTGATCAATTCAAAAGTGATGGATTGTATTCCTGGAGAATACATGGAATATTTGAGCCACGATTCTATTGATCCAGATGAGACAGAAAATCCCGAACAATATCCCGTGGAATTTCTAAATTCTCTAACACCAACAGGAATGCCTTCTCATCTCCTCAAATTAAAAGTTGGTACAATTATAATGCTTTTGCGTAATTTTAACAGCAGAAAAGGACTTTGCAACGGGACTCGGATGATTATTATTGCTTTGTTTGACAACTTGATACAAGCAAAAGTAATTTCTGGCTCGGATGAAGGAAATGTAGTCTTCATTCCAAGAATTGATCTCTGTCCATCAGAGACTGGATTGCCTTTCAAACTAAGACGTCGGCAATTTCCCGTGAAGCCTGCCTTTGCCATGACCATAAATAAATCCCAAGGACAAACTTTGGAGAAAGTGGGGATTTATTTGCCAGAACCTGTTTTTGGTCATGGACAATTATATGTGGCTTTCTCACGTGTGAAGAGACGATGCAATGTGAAGGTGAAAGTGGTGGATTCATGCATTCAAGGCAAATTGGTGCCTAACTGTGAGAAAGTCTTCACCAAAAATATTGTCTATCGGAATATTTTGGGATGAACTTTGGCATATTTTATATTTTTACCTTTTCTATTTAAAAAAAAAAAAAAAAAAAAAAAAAAAAAATTAGTTTAGTCTTTTCAATTACAGTTTTTTATGTGCATAGTTTATACAATGTTTGTGGAAAAACACATTTCATATTTCATTGGAGATGTGTATCATTCTGATTTTATCACAGGGTGATAGAAACCACTATTTAAAGCTCCAGTACTCTACGTGCTGAGAGATTTGATTTTTATTCTTTAAAGGGAGAGGTTTTTGTGAACAGCTAAGAGACGGGTGGGACGGCTGTTCACACACATCTCATTAGCAAGGTGTGTTCCACATGTTTAGATAGATAGGGACAAACATAAATTATTAATTAGATTCTACCACGACAATTTTCTTAGATTTTTTAACTTTGTTGAGGAATATACTAAATGATAATAATTGATCATGAAGGACTCACCAAGAACATACTTGCTGTAATTTTCATAATTGCATATATGTAATTTGTACTTAACTTGCGGTTTGTGCAGACAACATAGTTGCAGCAGTGTCATCCACATCAACTGCAGTCATCTGTGGTTAGTTAGTGGATGCATCTTATGCACCTGTTGAAGCTATGTTAACTCCATTTACCGTAGGTTAACTACAAGTTTTTTTGTTATTGTATGGATATTGCTGCAAGTCTGTAGTTGGTAACTCCTTCTGTATCAATTTAGAAAATTTTATTATTTACATCACAATCCTCAAAAAATCTAAGAAAAATCAAGATAATACAAATATCTAAATTATATCAATTCGGATTTAGTTAGAGTAGGTCCCACCAGGCGTAAGGGCATCTTGACGCGATTGGTGGGCTGACACAAACTAGCTGATACATATATTAGTACTGTTAATTCATCAATTCAAACAATTGACATATTAAGAAGTATTGCTACTTTGTGTTCTAAGACCCTTACAACATAATAGTTCAATTTTCCTTAAATTATATCAACCATACAAATATATGTAGTTGGTGTAAAGATGTCATTGGAATAATTGGATTATTATTTGAAAATTTAAAAAAAAAAAAAAAAATATTCTAGACACCCGATGCATTTGCATCGGGCTCACAGCTAGTATATATATATACACACACAAATATACATACACACACACACTTGAAACTACTTTGGGCTGAATACACAATAGAGAATACACAATAGAGACTGCTACTGAGTGTATACACAACAGAGATGGCTGTGGGCTGTATACACAATAGAGATGGCTGCAGGTCACATACACAGTATGACTGCTGCTGGCTATACACACAATAGAGAATATGCAATAGAGACTGCTACCGGCTGTAGACGCGATAAAGAATGCACAATAGAGACTGCTACTGGCTGTACACAATAGAGAATACACAATAGAGACTGCTGCTGACCGTACACAATAGAAAATACACAATAGAGACTGCTGCTGACCGTACACAATAGAAAATACACAATAGAGACCGCTGCAGGCTGTATACAAAATAGAGACTGCTGGGGGCAGTATACACAATACAGACTGCTGTGGACCTCATACATAATAGAAACTGCTGAAGGCCGTATACACAATAGAGACTGCTGTGAGCCGTATACACAATAGAGACTGCTGCAGGCCATATACACATTAGAGACTGCTGCAGGCAGTATACACAATACAGACTGCTGTGGGCCTCATACACAATAGAGACTGCTGAGGGCCATATACACAATAGAGACTGCTGCGAGCTGTATACACAATAGAGACTGCTGCAGGCCGTATACACAGTAGAGACTGCTGCGGGCCATATACACAATAGAGACTGCTGCTGGCCATATACACAATAGACATTCCGGAGGGCTGTATATACAATGAAGACTGCTGCTAGCTGTATACACAATAGAGACTGCTGCTGACCATATACACAATGGACATTGGAGTTCTCCCGCAAGTGACCCCATTTTGAAAACTAGACCCCCCAAGGAACCTATCTAGATGCATAGTGAGCACTTTGAACCCCCAGGTGCTTCACAAATTGATCCGTAAAAATGAAAAAGTACTTTTTTTTCCACAAAATATTTATATTTTCATTTTTACGGATTCATTTGTGAAGCACCTGGGGGTTCAAAGTGCTCACCACCCACCTAGATAAATTCCTTGGGGGGTCTAGTTTCCAAAATATGGTCACTTGTGGGGGAGCCCCAATGTTTAGGCACACAGGGGCTCTCCAAATGCGACATGGTGTCCGCTAACAGTTTGATCTGATTTTCCATTGAAAATGTTAGCGGACACCGTGTCGCGTTTAGTGAGCCCCTGTATGCCTAAACTTTGGAGTTCCCCCACAAATGAACCCATTTTGGAAACTAGACCCCCCAGGGAACTTATGGGTGGTGAGCATATTGAACCCCCAGGTTCTTCACAAATTAATTCATGAAAATGAAAAAAAAAAATTTTGTTGGGAAAAAAAGTACTTTTTCATTTTTACGGATAAATTTGTGAAGCACCTGGGGGTTCAAAGTACTCACTATGCTTCTAGATATGTTCCATGGGGGGGTGTAGTTTCCAAAATGGGGTCACTTGTGAGGAAGCTCCAATGTTTAGGCACACAGGGGCTCTCCAAACGAGACATGGTGTCCGCTAACAATTTGAGCTGATTTTCCATTCAAATTGTTAGTGGACACCATGTCGCGTTTGGTGAGCCCCTGTGTGCCTTAACTTTGGAGCTCCCCCACAAGTGACCCCATTTTGGAAACTAGACCACCCAAGGAACATATCTAGATGCATAATGCGTATTTTGAGCCCCCACGTACTTTACAAATTGACCTGTGAATATGGAAAAAGTACTTTTTTTTCACAAAAATCTTCTTTTAGCCTCATTTCTTTCATTTTCACATAGGCAACAGGATAAAATGCATCCTAAAATTTGATGTGCAATTTTTCCTGAGTACACCGATACCTCATATGTGGTCATAAACCACTGTTTTGGCGCACAGCAGGGCTCAGAAGGTAAGGGGGGCAATTTCACTTTTTGAATGGAAAATTAGCTCCAAAAGTCAAATTGCGCTCCCTCCCTTCTAAGCCCTGCCGTGCGCCCAAACAGTGGTTTATGACCCACATATGAGGTATCGATATACTTAGGAGAAATTGCCCAACAAATTTTAGGATCCATTTTATCCTGTTGCCCATGTGAAAATGAAAAAATTGAGGCTAAAAGAACATTTTTGTTAGAAAAATTAAAATATAAATTTTTTTGTATCCACTTTGCTTAGTTCCTGTGAAGCACCTGAAGGGTTAATAATCTTCTTGAATGTAGTTTTGAGTAGCTTGAGGGGTGCAGTTTTTGGAATGGTGTCACTTTTGGGTGTTTTCTGTCATGTACCCCCCTCAAAGGGACTCCAAATGTGATGTGGTCACTAAAAAAAATGGTTTTGTAAATTTTGGTGGAAAAATGAAAAATTGCTCATGAACTTTGACCCCTTATAACTTCCTAACAAAAAAATTTTTTTTTTTCAAAAATTGTACTGAAGTGAAGTAGATATGTGGAAATGTTATTTATTAACTATTTTGTGTCACATACCTCTCTGGCTTAGCAGAAAAAAAATTCTAAATTTGAAAATTGCAAAATTTTCTAAATCTTTGCCATATTTTTGATTTTTTCACAAATAAACGCAAAAATTATCAACCTAAATTTAATACTAACATGAAGCCCAATATGTCACGAAAAAACAATCTCAGAATCGCTAGGATCCGTCAAAGCGTTCCAGAGTTATAACCTCATAAAGGGACACTGGTCAGAATTGCAAAAAATGGCAAGGTCTTTAGAGTCAAAATAGTCTGGGTCTTGAAGGGGTTAATCTGCTGGCCCTCACTGAAACCTGGATCCTGGACTCAGACGTGGTTTCCCTTGCTGCTATTTCTCAGTTCATGTCTTCAGAATTACAAACCTTTATTCTGGGAGACTTTAACATCCCCATAAACAGCCCCATCTCCCCATCTGCATCCCAGCTCCTATCTCTAACCACTTCTCTTGGCCTCTCACAGCTCTTAACCTCTGAGACACACAAAGATGATAACACCCTTGACCTGATCTTTGTCCGGCTCTATTCAACATTCTCCTTAGATAACTCTCCTCTTCCTCTCTCTGATCACAACATTCTCTCCTTCACGCTCACAAATCCTCGCCCACTCCAGCACGCTCCTATGTATCACACATTCAGAAATCTGCAGGCCATTAACCCTCATACACTCACAGACTCTCTCATCTCATCACTGTCCCCAATCTCCTCATCCTCCTGTCCTGATCTGGCTGTGAATCACTACAATGACACTCTCAGAAGTACCCTGCACCAAGTAGCACCCCTTACCCTCAGAACCTCCAAACACAGAATTAAACAGCCCTGGCTCACATCACAAACTCAATTCCTCCAGCGATGCTCTAGGAGTGCTGAACGTCTATGGAGGTGTCACGGGTGGCACGGATGACAGGGTAGAGGCCACGCGCAGACGGTCCCAGCGTTTGGCCAATCAGCCATAAGGTTTGAGGACGGTCCGTCTTTCAGGGGCATTTACCTTCTGTGTAGATAAAGAGAAGGTATGATAAGATCTCCCTATCATGGGAGGACGGCTGGGAAGGTCTTGTGCTCGGTCTGGTTTCTACACCAGTATTCTGGGTCTCTAGGACCCAGCAGGTTCTTCCCTCCTTTATAAGGAGTTTCATTGCCCTCCCTCGGTGCAGGTGATATTTCCTTGTGGACTCATTATCCTTGCTCCAAGCAGAAGCTGAGATTGTGGAGGTTGCTGTGCTCTGCTGCAAGATAAGTGTTTTCTTTCCCCATTGTCTGTTTTCCTTGTGTTGTCTTTAGTTGTTAGTGGAGGGGTCTAGTGAACCTCCCCATCTGATCCTTAGATAAGGTAGTGCTAGGATCAGAGAGGGACGAGGTTCGTGGTCGGCGACAGTTGAGGAAACTGTATAGGGACGTCAGGGCAGACAGGGTCAGCCCCAGGAAGACTAGGGGTCACCCTCTCCCTCTTGTGCCCATAGCTTTAGGGACTCCTTATCCCCCCCCGTCGTTGTCCTATGCTGGGTGTCTCTCCCGCTCCCAGCGTGACATTATCACCTGCCAAAACTGTAACTGAAGGACAGGGGAGGAACCGACTTTTCTTCCTTTCCTTATGGATCCTGTGTCTGCTTTGGCCCAGCAGCTGCAGTCTCTGTCTTTGGAGGTTGCGGACCTTCGGTCGGCTTTACAGGGCCCGCAACCACAAAATGGTGTCTTGGGGAATCAAGCATTGGGTCAGGCCAGACCTGAACCTAAGGTTGCCCTCCCTGACAGGTTTTCAGGAGGTAGAGATAAGTTTACTGTATTCAAAGAGGCCTGTAAATTATATTTTAGGCTTAGGCCTTATTCCACTGGTGATGAGCAGCAGCGTGTAGGAATTATTATGTCGCTACTGCAGGGAGATCCCCAGTCCTGGGCTTTCTCTCTGCCACAGGACTCTACTTGTCTCCGCTCTGTGGATGAATTTTTTGACGCCCTGGGCCTCATATATGATGACCCTGACCGTGTCGCTTTGGCTGAATCCAGGTTACGCCATCTCCGCCAGGGGACTCGGTCGGCGGAATCATATTGTTCTGAGTTCCGCAGGTGGGCTACGGACACGAAGTGGAACGATCCGGCACTCCGGAGTCACTTTTGTCAGGGTCTTTCGGAGAGGCTGAAGGACGCTCTGGCGGTTTATGAGACCCCTCCGTCCCTGGAGGCGGCTATGTCGTTAGCTATTCGTATGGATAGACGCCTCCAGGAGCGGAGGGGGAGACCTCCTGTTACTGGGAGCCATTCTCGTGGTGATTCCTGGTTACCGGGAGGTCACGCGGAGAGTGAGTCGTTCCTCCCGAGTGCGGAGGAACCGATGCAGCTGGGAGGTGCGGCGGCCTCGAGGTTCTCCGCCGGTACCTCCCGGGGCAAGGGGAAGGGGGTCTGTTTTTTCTGTGGGAAAGGGGACCATTTTATTGGGGCCTGTCCCTACACCCCTACACGGACTGGGGGGCCTCCGTCCTTGCCTGGATTTCCGGGAGTTGAATCGGATTACTGTCCGTGATCCGTACCCCCTCCCTCTGATTCCTGATTTATTCAGTCAGGTAGTGGGTGCTAAATGGTTCTCCAAGTTGGATTTGAGGGGGGCCTACAACCTGATTAGGGTCAGAGAGGGGGATGAATGGAAGACGGCATTTAATACCCCGGACGGCCATTTTGAAAGTCTCGTAATGCCGTTCGGGCTCACTAACGCCCCTGCGGTGTTCCAACACTTTGTCAATGACATATTCCATCATTTGGTGGGTAGATTTGTGGTTGTTTACTTAGATGATATCTTGATCTATTCCCCCGATTTGGAGACGCATCAGTCCCATGTCAAGCAGGTGTTACAGGTATTACGAGACAATAAGCTGTATGCTAAACTCGAGAAATGTGTCTTCGCCGTTCAGGAGGTACGGTTTTTGGGGTACCTCCTGTCGCCATTGGGTTTTCGGATGGATCCGGAAAAAGTCCGGGCGGTGTTGGACTGGGAACAACCGGACAATCTACGGGCATTGCAACGTTTTTTGGGGTTTACCAACTTTTACCGTAAATTTATTCGGAACTATTCGGTGCTGGTGACGCCTCTTACGGACATGACTAGGAAGGGGACCGATTTTTCCGAGTGGTCGGAGTCTGCTCGCCAGGCTTTCTCCTCCCTAAAGCGTTGTTTTGTTTCCGCACCTATTCTCCGTCAGCCCGATCTTTCTCAGCCCTTCGTTGTGGAGGTGGATGCGTCTGAGGTGGGGGTGGGGGCTGTATTGTCGCAAGGCCCTTCGCCTGGGAAATGGGTGCCCTGCGCGTTCTTCTCCAAGAAGTTGTCGTCGGCCGAGAGGAATTATGATGTCGGTAATAGGGAGCTGTTGGCTATTAAATTGGCTTTTGAGGAATGGCGTCACTGGTTGGAAGGGGCTGTCCATCCCATCACGGTTATTACCGACCACAAGAACCTGTCTTACCTTGAGTCCGCCAAGCGTCTCAATCCCCGGCAGGCCCGGTGGTCCTTGTTTTTCACGAGATTTAATTTTACCGTCACTTACCGTCCAGGGGTTGAGAACGTGAAGGCTGATGCATTGTCGCGTAGTTTCCCGGGTGGTAGTGCTCATGAAAGTCCCGTTCCCATCTTACAGGAGGGGGTGGTTGTTTCTGCTCTTTGCCCTGATCTGGAGGGGGAGGTGTTGAAGGTCCAGGGGGGCGCCCCTGCCTCCTGTCCTTCTGGGAGACTGTTTGTGCCATCATCTTTGCGTCTCAGAGTGCTGTCAGAGCATCACGACTCCGTATTGGCAGGGCATCCCGGCAGTAGGGCCACCTTCGATCTTTTATCTCGTCGCTTTTGGTGGCCGGGGTTGAGGAAGGACGTAGCGGAATTCGTATCTGCCTGTAGTGTGTGTGCACGGGCTAAGGTTCCGCATACCCGTCCGGCTGGTTCTCTCTTGCCATTGTCTATTCCTGAGAGGCCATGGACACATGTGTCAATGGATTTTATCACCGATCTTCCGGCGTCTGCAGGCAAGACGGTAGTGCTGGTAGTGGTTGATAGGTTCAGTAAGATGGTTCGCTTTGTGGCACTGCCCGCGCTTCCTAATGCTCGGACACTGGCACAGGTGTTTGTAAGTGAGATCGTGAAGCTTCATGGAGTTCCCTCCGAGGTGGTTTCTGATCGTGGTACTCAGTTTGTCTCCAAGTTTTGGAAGGCTTTTTGTGCACGTTTAGGAATTGCCTTGTCCTTCTCTTCTGCTTTTCATCCTCAGTCTAATGGGCAGACCGAACGTATGAATCAGAATTTGGAGACTTATCTGAGGTGTTTTGTCTCTGACAATCAGGAGACTTGGGCGAGTTATTTGCCCTTGGCCGAGTTTGCCCTTAATAATCGTCTTCGGGAGTCCACTGGCAAGTCACCGTTCTTCGGTGCATATGGGTTTCATCCTCAGTTTGGTACTTTTAGTGGTACTAGTCCTTCCGGAGTTCCTGAGGAGGACCGATTTACCTCATCCCTCTCCTCGGTTTGGCGGAGGGTACAGAGTAGCTTGAAGCTCTTAGGCGACAGGTACAAACGTATGGCTGACAGGAAGCGTGCGCCAGGTCCGGACCTGTGTGTGAATGACTACGTGTGGTTGTCTACCAAGAATGTGAAGTTGAAGGTGCCCTCTTGGAAGTTGGGGCCCAGGTTTATTGGCCCTTATCAGATAACCGCCGTTATCAATCCCGTGGCGTTTCGTCTTGCGTTGCCTCCCGCTCTTAAGATCCACAATGTATTTCATAGGTCGCTGCTCAAACCGTATGTGCCGTCGTCTAACCCGTCTCCTTTGCCCCCGGAGCCCATCTGCGTAGCGGGAATTTGGAATTTGAGATCTCAAAGGTGGTTGATTCTCGCAGGGTGCGCCGTTCCCTTCAGTATTTGGTGCACTGGAGGGGATACGGTCCGGAGGAACGGATGTGGGTGCCGGCGTCGGAAATCTCCGCCGCTAGGCTGGTCCGCGCTTTTCACCGTTCCCATCCGGATAAGCCTGGTCCTGAGTGTCCGGGGGCCACTCGTGGACGGGGGGGTACTGTCACGGGTGGCACGGATGACAGGGTAGAGGCCACGCGCAGACGGTCGCAGCGTTTGGCCAATCAGCCATAAGGTTTGAGGACGGTCCGTCTTTCAGGGGCATTTACCTTCTGTGTAGATAAAGAGAAGGTATGATAAGATCTCCCTATCATGGGAGGACGGCTGGGAAGGTCTTGTGCTCGGTCTGGTTTCTACACCAGTATTCTGGGTCTCTAGGACCCAGCAGGTTCTTCCCTCCTTTATAAGGAGTTTCATTGCCCTCCCTCGGTGCAGGTGATATTTCCTTGTGGACTCATTATCCTTGCTCCAAGCAGAAGCTGAGATTGTGGAGGTTGCTGTGCTCTGCTGCAAGATAAGTGTTTTCTTTCCCCATTGTCTGTTTTCCTTGTGTTGTCTTTAGTTGTTAGTGGAGGGGTCTAGTGAACCTCCCCATCTGATCCTTAGATAAGGTAGTGCTAGGATCAGAGAGGGACGAGGTTCGTGGTCGGCGACAGTTGAGGAAACTGTATAGGGACGTCAGGGCAGACAGGGTCAGCCCCAGGAAGACTAGGGGTCACCCTCTCCCTCTTGTGCCCATAGCTTTAGGGACTCCTTATCCCCCCCCGTCGTTGTCCTACGCTGGGTGTCTCTCCCGCTCCCAGCGTGACAGGAGGAAAACCCACACACCAGAAAACTTAATTCCCTATAAATCTATGCTGAGAACTTACAACGCTGCCCTCCACCTCGACAAGCAGATCTACTTCACCACCCTGATATCCTCACTATCCAACAATCCAAAGAAACTCTTTGACACCTTTCACTCTCTCCTCACTCCTAAAGTACAGGTCCCTATCACTGACCTCTGTGCTAATGATCTGGCTTCTTACTTCACTAAGAAAATGGAAAACATTCGTCAGGAAATCAACTTCCAACCTCAAATCACTGTTACCCCTACCTCTCCCCACATTTCCTCCGGCTCACTCTCCACATTCAACCCAGTCACAGAAGAAGAAGTCTCCAGGCTCTTCTCTTCTTCTTGTCCCACCGCATGCACTGCTTACTAGAGATGAGCGATGTTCGATTCAAAGTGTTCGCCAATCTCAAATTCGACCTGTTTTGAGCGGTGTTCGAGTCATTCGTCGAATTAGAACAGTTAGCTTCAAATTCGGCAGTTCTAGGTTATGTTCGATAATGCTTCAGTCACCAAAAGCATACCTGGCTTTTCACACTAATACTGATCTTCAATCTTAATATCCATATTCAGTGTATAGTGAGCGGGGGAGGGCGGGGTTCAGATCAGTGCTGATAAAGTGATAGAGCTCTTTTTTTTCTTCTCCAGACCGCATGTAGAGTGGGGCAGTGCACGCTTTGACCCAATCACAGTAAAACACAGTAAAGGGCATGTTTTGCACAAGCAAGGTCATCATTGGCTGTGTATGTCACATGTCCTTGCTCTATAAGACCCGGACATTTTCTTCATCGCCACCATTTGCTCATTGCTGTAGCTGTGTGTCAGACGGCACCACTGCTGCTGTGGGTGCCATACAGTCAAAACTCACAATTCTACTATCCCATTCTGCTACAGAGCTAATACATAGATAGATAGGTTTAGGGAGTAGGGGCTGTGGGGATGGTGCGAATTATGGCAGAATCAGCTCTTGTAAGAGTTGCATCATAGGAGCAGGGAGTAGGGACTAGTGACTAGGTTTGTAACAGCCCTTTTTCAGATCTACTCCATAGTGCCAGAGTGCTGTACAAGTCTTTTTCACAGCATACAGCATCTGGCCACATCTAGCTCTGGGAGTCCTTTAGGGCAGGTAGTGTAGCACTGCTCTTAAGAAAGCTATACCACCTGTCTTAAGTAGGCATTTTTTTTGCTGCAGCTAGTCTCAGCAATTTGTTCAGACTAGTATCGGTAGCAGTGTAATTTACACAATAGTGTAACCCACTTGTGAAAAGCTACACCACCAGTGTACTTCCTTACTAATTTTTAACTGCACCTTGGCCACATCTGACTTCTGGTCAAGTCGCAGTGTGCCAAAAACTATTAGTGTAGGCCACTTGTAATACAATCTACTACACCGCCAGTATACTTCCTACTAATTTTCAACTGCACCTTGGCCACATCTGACTTCTGGTCAAGTCACAGCGTGCAAAAACTATTACTGTACACCACTTGTAATACAATCTACTACACCGCCAGTGTACTTCCTACTAATTTTTAACTGCACCTTGGCCACATCTGACTTCTCATCAAGTCGCAGCGTGACAAAAACTATTACTGTACGCCACTTTTAATACAATCTACTACACCACCAGTGTACATCCTACTAATTTTCAACTGCACCTTGGCGACATCTGACTTCTGGTCAAATCGCAGTGTGCCAAAAACTATTAGTGTAGGCCACTTGTAATACAATCTACTACACCGCCAGTGTACTTCCTACTAATTTTCAACTGCACCTTGGCCACATCTGACTTCTGGTCAAGTCGCAGCGTGCCAAAAACTATTAGTGTAGGCCACTTGTAATACAATCTACTACACCGCCAGTGTACTTCCTACTAATTTTCAACTGCACCTTGGCCACATCTGACTTCTGGTCAAGTCGCAGCATGCCAACAACTACCGTGTTTCCCCGAAAGTAAGACCCTGTCTTACATTTTTTTGGGGGCCAAAAGTGGCCCCCGGTCTTACTTTCGGGGGGGTCTTATATTGGGTGCTCCAGCAGTGTGGCCTACAGGCCTCCTCCTGCTGTCACACTGCGGGAGCGGGTCGCACGTCACGTGCGCCTGCTCATTAGATATGCACTGCATCCCCCTGTCAATCAGCGACAGGGGGAGCAGTGCATTATATATATGGGCCCCCCTCCTGCTGGCACGCTACCCCCCCAGTTGGTGTTCTGAGGCCCCCCCTGCTGCTGCTGCTCACATCTTACCCTCCAGGGTCTTCTTGCAGCAGCCAGCGCGTCGGTCCTCCGTCCTCGGTTGTCTCACGAATCATGTGACCCGTCGCAGCGCATGACGTCATCGCGACTGCGACCGGCCGGTCACATGATCCGGGAGACAGCCGAGGACGGAGGACCGACGCGCTGGCTGCTGCAAGAAGACCCTGGAGGGTAAGACGTGAGCAGCAGCAGCAGCAGCAGGGGGGCCTCAGAACACCAACTGGGGGGGGTAGCGTGCCAGCAGAAGGGGGCCCATATATATAATGCACTGCTCCCCCTGTCGCTGATTGCAGGGAATGATCATTCCCTGATGAAGGAGTTGGGAGATAACTCTGAAACGCGTTGGATAATAAAGAAGAATCGTTGATCCAGACATTCCCTTGTACTGGCTTCTTTTGTTCCTTTCTGAAGTGGCAGCGCGGACCTCGAGGTACTGTGTCCTGGGAGCTGATCATACCACAGGGATCTGTGGAGAGTACCGTCCTGCAGCAGCTACTTGTATCTGAGCGATCATTACCAGTTGTGGGTTTTCACAACTGTATCAGGTGAGCAGCCTCTTTGTATAACCTTTTGTCCTTCTTCAAAGAAGATATCACCCTATGTGCGCATTCTTGAATTTTATAGACCTCTGCTTGATTGACATTCACCTTTTTTTGTAAAACAACTGTACTGCTGCCAATTTTTTCATATACAAAATGAGTGGCAAAAGGCCTGCTGCTGGTGGAAATGGGAGTAGGCGTGGTGGAAAGGGAAAAAAAAGTTTGTGTTCTTGGGGTAGAAAGCTACATTAACATTTGCTAACAATCTTCCAGCCAAAGTAAGATGTCTACTTCTTTCTGTGGCCAATCAGATATGATCCCTTTCTTACTGACATGACCATCGATACCACTTGGAAGTGAGGCACAAAAACAGCAGGTGCTTGAATGGATCTCAAGTGCTCCATCAAGTGGCCTCTCCTCCACCTCAACTTCTACATCACAGACTCTCCAGTCTTCTGAGGTGTCAGACTAATCACACTTGATTCCTCCAAGCTCCCAAGTGTCCAGCTGCCCTACTCAGTCTGGGGGTAATAGACATGTTTGCGTCTGCAGAGCTGTTCAGTCACACAATAGCCTGGGAATCTGAGGTCTGCACCAAAGCTGCAGTGAGTCCAGACAAGTTAATGATCTGCCCTGATGCCCAGAAGCTTTGTGAGTCAGACCCAGGCCCTGATGAAGAAGCTTCTGACCTTTATGCAGACCCTCATTCCCTAACAGTACATACTGTTGGTGGACACCAGGAGGATGATGCTGATGAGACTCAGATACCGGATTTGATTGACAAATTAAGTTATCGATCAAAGCAGGAAGAGGTTGTCTCTAAGGATGAGGGGTGTGAGAACACAGAGGATGATGATGAGGTTGGAGATCCCACTTACTGTCAACCCACAGTTAGCCAGTCGATGAGGTCAGCACAGGAGGTGGAGGAGGATGCTACTGACAACGAGGTTAAGTTGCGCCTTCCTGGACATAGAAGGAGCACTGGAAGCACACCAACAACTGCATCTGCAGTCACAACTCTGCATCTGAGCGGAAGTCGTGCTGGCTCTGCAGCTCGCTTGGGCTCTAAGCCTTGCCTAGCCTGGGCCTTTTTGACATCGCCAAGGATCTCCCAACTCATGTCATCTGCAAGATTTGTCACCAATCTCTGAGTAGAGGCCAAAAACTCACTAGCTTGAGTACTTCATGTATGAACCGCCACATGGACATGAAGCACAAGTCGCAGTGGGAAGCTCATCGTGCTAGAATGCGGGCTATCGAGGCGGGCCTACCACCGTCTGCCCCACCAAGTGCATCCGTGTGCTCTTCATCATCTGTGACTGTGTACACAGCTGTCACACATGCTTTTGGACGTACACCTTCCACCTCTTTACCCGCAACAGGCAGTGTGATTGGCAGGTCATCACTTGGTTTTCAAGTGGACAATGCTGCTGGTGTTGAGCTCTCTCAGACATCGAGAGCACCACCTTAGGATGAAGGCAACATTACATCTTCGCCTGCACCTCTCTCCCAGACCAGCAGTTTGCCGGACACCATACTCAACTATGTCTCAGCACAGCAGCCAGCCCTCCATCCCTCAGATGTGGACAAGTAAAAGCCCATTTCCTCCTAGTCATGAGAAAGCCAAGCACTTGAATTTCACCATTTGCAAGCTGTTGGCTTCAGAAATGCTGCCTTTCCACCTGGTGGACACAGAGGATTTTTGAGACCTTATGTCCGTCGCAGTGCCCCAGTACCAGATGCCCAGTCGCCACTACTTCTCCAAGAAAGGTGTGACTGTGCTTCACCAGCATGTCGCAGACAACATCACCGCTTCCTTGAGAAACTCTGTGTGACAAGGTGCATTTCACCACAGACACTTGGACCAGTAAGCATGGACAGGGCATTACATGTCGCTGACTGGGCATTGGTTAACTATGGTGAGAGCTGGAAAAGGGTCTGCTGTCCAAGTCTTGCCATCCCCACGAGTTGTGCATCCATCCTCTGTAGGTAGAAGTTCCTCCACTGTTTCTGCCTCCTCAACCTCGTCTCGGTCCTCCATCACTGCCCAAAGCTGTCTGGTAATTTTGGGTCTGGGAGAATTGATGCCATTTTGCTGTAGGCATGACTCTTTGAAAGGAGTAATGATTCTTGTTGGAGTCCTCTTGCTATGTTTTACATGATTTAAGAAGGGCGTGACATGCCCATACCTGTGTCTCATTCTCCTTTTACTCTTCCACCTCTTTTTACTTAATGTAGAAAACTAAAGCCACTTAGCCTGTGACTATTTGTACTGTGTTTGAATTGTTGTCACTTTGTGTGGTGTTTTTTGTCCATTCTGAGTAGTTTGGCAGCTTTTGGAGCCCTTTGAAGGTGTTTTCCATGTGTTTTCTGTAGCCTGCCATTGATTTCAATGGGGTTCGCGTTGTTCGTCGAACATTCGACGAACAAATCTCAAAGTCGACGAATCGAATTGAATTCTATCATTAGGGTGGTGGGTCATCTCTACTGCTGACGCCATCCGCTCACACCTACTCCAGTCTCTCTCTCTGATGGTCACCACTAACCTAACCAAAATCTTAAATCTCTCCCTCTCTTTTTGCATCTTCTCCTCCTTCTTCAAACACTCTATCATTACTCCATTATTAAAGAAAACTTCTCTCGACCCATCATGCACAAACAACTATAAAACTGTCTCCAATTTCCCCTTCATCTCTAAACTTCTGGAGCACCTGGCTACCTCTCCACTCACTCTTTTCTAGACCCATTACAGTCTGGTTTCCGCCCTCCACACTCTACAGAAACTGTCCTCATCAAAGTGACCAATGAGCTTCTGACAGCAAAACATAATGGTGACCACTCTCTGCTTATTCTTCTTGATCTCTCTGCAGCCTTTGACACTATTAACCACCATGTCCTACTCTCCACGCTTCACTCCATCGGCATCAAGGACACTGCTCTCTCCTGGTTCCCTTTCTATCTTTCTGACTGCTCTTTCAGTGTATCATTTGCTGGCTCCACTTCCTCCCCTCTTCCTTTTACTATTTGGGTCCGTCAGAGGTCCTTAGACCTCTTCTCTCTCTCTCTACACGGCCCCAGCTGGACAGACCATCAGCAGATTTGGCTTTCAGTACCATCTTTATGCTGATGACACTAAACTATACACCTCTTCCCCTGACCTTACTCCCACTCTAATAAAGAACACCAATGACTGTCTAACCACAGTTTCCAATATCATGTCCACTCTCTATCTCAAACTCAACCTTTCCAAAACTGAACTTCACAAAAACCCTCACTGTGGCCCTGATTCACTCCCGCCTTGACTATTCTAATTCTCTTTTAATTGGCCTCCCCCGCACTAGTCTCTCCCCTCTCCAGTCCATCCTTAATGCAGCAGCCAGGATCACCTATCTAGCTAACTGTTGCTCAGACACTTCCGCTCTGTGCCAGTCATTGCACTGGATACCCATACACTATAGGATACAATTCAAACTGCTTGTTCTCACCCACAAAGCTCTGACAGAAGGGATGTCCGGAACGCAGCACTAGCCGGTCCTGCAGCCGGTGAGGGAGCTGCAGCACCCGGAGCAGTGGCCCCGATAATGCCGTTAGCCTTGCCATACATACCGGTTATAGTTGTCAACCTACGAGGGTAAGCCCGGCACCTTAGCAGCCTTCAAACAAAAGATGTGTGCAGTGCTGGACACGTATGCTATGACAGAAAAGCAGCGAGCCGTCGTTGTGCTGGGACAATTAACAGGCGCAGTGGAGCTAGAAGTCGAGTCTTGGAGCTATGCTGACAGAGACTCTGTAGCAAAAGTATTTGACAAGTTCAAAGCTGCTTTTGAAAAACGCACACAGTCTGAACTAAGGATGATATTCTACCAATGCAAACAGAGACCGCAAGATACCATCAGAGACTCTGCCTTACGTTTACAAGGGGAACTCCGGTCCTTAAAGCAGGTAGACCCAGCAAGTGTGCTAGAAGAAGATAAAATGCTTGCAGAACAGTTTATGAATGGATTGAGGTCGGAATACCACCGCCAGCAGGTACACAAGTGGGTCTTAGATCATCCTGATGTGAACGCTAATGCTTTAAAATACAGAACTATAACCGTGCTACGAGACCTATTGCCTGCAGAACCTGCAACCCAATCCTGGCAGGTTAACACCTCTCCCATAGACTTTGAATCTACTCCCAAAGACCCTGCAAAAGCGGTAGGGCAAGCTGTAGGAACCAACCTGATGATGACCTATGTAACCGGGTGCTGCAGCTAACCAAAAATATGGACTATGTGTTAAAGCTCTAGCAAGCCAGGCAGAGGACACAACCACTAAGCAGCATCCAGATAGCTGATTGCCCTGAGGATGTCCCGTGGATGAGGAGAAAGCCCAAATCACCCGTGGAGGGGACCAACAAGTCGCCTGTTCTGAGGACCAACAAGTCGCCCGTTCAGGCGACCAACGCACCATTCCAATGCAGAGCCAGCGACCACACAGATTCTTCAGGACAACCCATCTGCCTACACTGCAACAAACCAAGCCACTTCGCAAGAGGATGTCCTTTAAACCCGAGATTCCTAGGTCCGAGGGCCAATCCCCAGGAGTAGGACAACTGGGCCCATATGACTGGCGTAATCGGTACGTGGGAGGCCGGCTAGATGGAATCCCCACATCGGCCTTACTGAACACCGGGTCACAGGTTACCAAATATTCCCATAGAAAGATATTAGCCGCCATCCATTGAGAAATACAGAGGGGTGGAGAAGGGGACTTATTAGGACCCCACCCTGGGCGACCAGAGGCTGTATTTGAGGCCTCATGGAAAAGGCATTTAACTCCTGAGGAACCCACCGGGACATCATCTGGCTGGGGGAAATGCGTCGAGTGAGCAGGATAAGATGAGTATAAGCGATACTAACATTGTCTAAAAAGCTTAACCATTTCCCTGCCTGTATGTTGGTCCCTCCTGGTACCGATCACTTAAATTGGGGTTGTAGTGGGACTACGTAGCAAGGTGAGTCTGGCATATCCGTACGGGTGTGTTTTATTTTTTAGTGTATGGTGTGTGCACTCGCGGGATTGGGGCTGCTGTACCTTAAATTAAAGGCTGTATGTGAGGGGAGAAGTGCGTTGCATGGATATTATCTTTAGTGACAGCACCTATCACTCGTATAAAGACTAAGCTCGCATCCCGCCTAGGTGTGATTGAATTATAGAGAAGCACCACCATATTTTTGATCATTACTGACCCTAAAAGGTGGTATAACACATTTTTTACCAACGAGTCTAAGGGGATTGACCCGAACTCCCGGGGCTGATAACAGTAGAGCAGGACACCCGGGTATAATATAAGAAGGGGAGTTCTTGCACGGATACACTCTCACCCCACTAAGAGTTAGGACCAGAAGGGTGAGCCGTCGAGGAACGGGGACACCAACCGGGGGTTTTCATTAGGTGTTGAAAACTCTGTTGTCAGGCAGGGAAAGTACCAGGGATAGAACAGGGTGACCTTCCCCTATTCCCCCTTTTTAGAGAAAAAAAGCATCATACCGTTTGATATAAAGGGTACATCTCCCTATCTTAAATTAACAAATAAAAGTTACATTTTAATAAGTATTACCTTGAGATAGCCGTCACAGGTTACCACCATCCCACATATCCTTTACAAACAATTTTGGTCTGATACTGATCTTAGACCCCAGACCCTAAATTTGTAATTCTTGCGGCTAATGGACAACCACTGACTCAGGTGGGGTTTAGAGAAGTGACAATAAAGCTGGGGAGGATGGAGTAAAAAGACCAAGGGTTATGTGTGGTAGAAGATGACCCTAATGAAAAGTACTCCTACATGGTACTTGCTACTAATGTGATTGAAAACTGCCTTGGAGAAGTGTTGTTTTTGCTCCACCAGATTACTGTAACTGCTGGTTATAGGCGGAAGAGAGTCCTCCAAAGAGAAATCCGAGCCCTCATCCACAAGCAACAGGTAAATCTGTCTGGGGGAGAGATTACAGAATAAGAGGTAATTAGCAATTTAGGAGGGCGCTACAAAAGGATGGAGGAGCACAAATGTTTTTTAGTATATCTTACTTTGTTTGGGGGAGAGATTGACAGTGTACGGGTAACAGACCCGTTTCCCATTGTGTTACCACCGAAAAGTGAAATGATGATATGGTGTCGAGTAGCTATAGGTCTCAGAGAAAAGGAATACCAGGCAGTTGAAGAGCCGGTATATTCAGAACATTGAGCTACACTACTGACAACCAGAGGGGTGGTGGATATACGGAAGGGAAGTGTACCAATCCGTGTATTAAATTGTGGGGAAGAAAAAGCAAAACTACCCCGGTATGCTACCGTAGCAAAGCTGTATACTGTATGTAACAACAACATACAGACAGTAGAGCCCTTTTCTCCATAAGACCAGGCGAAGGATAACAACTCCAAGGGACAGCTAAAGGAGTGGTGTCAGCAGTTGCACATTGGAACTGATGCCACCCCTCCCCACCAGAAACACGGAGTCTCCCCACCAGAAGCAGCGGGTAGTACAAGAGTTCGAACAGATATTCAGTAAGCATCCATTAGATTTTGAGAGGATTAAAGGGGTACACCATCACATACGCACAGGAGATCATCACGCAATCAAAGTGAGACACAAACCCATTCCGACAAACCACTACCAGTGTTCCAAAGAGATGCTGCAGGACATGAAGGAATCCGGGGTTATAAGAGATAGCTCTAGTCATTGGGCAGCCCCCTTAGTCCTAGTCAGAAAGAAGGATGGCAGTATGAGGATGTGTGTGGATTACAGGGAAATCAATAAGATCACTCACAAAGATGCTTACTCGTTACCCCGAATAGAGGAGTCTCTTGCTGCATTAAAGACTGCTAATTATTTCTCTACATTAGATCTCACTAGCGGATATTGACAGGTCTCCGTTGGAGAAGACCAAGAGAAGACAGCATTCACAACACCAATGGGCCTATGTGAATTCAACAGCATGCCATACGGGTTATGCAATGCACTGGGAACGTTTCAAAGACTCATGGAATGTTGCCTGGGACACTGGAACTTCAAGACGGTGCTCTTATACCTGGACGACGTCAAAACCTATGAAGAACATCTGGAACACCTGACGGAAGTATTTACAGGTCTAACAAAGTACGGAATGAAGCTGAAACCATCTAAATGTCACCTGCTGAAACTAAAAGTCCAATACCTCGTGCATGTGGTCAGCGCAGATGGAGTAGCACCAGACCCGGAAAAAGTGACAGCTATCCTTGACTGGCAGAGGCCAACCACTGTCAGCGAGACACATCAATTCTTAGGTTTGGTTGGTACTACAGAAGATTCATTAAGGCTATGTTCACACATAGCACTTTTTTCACGTTTTTTTGCGAGGGCCTTTTTACCAGCATTTTTTACCTGCGCAAAAAAACACATAAAAAGAAGCAGTGCTGTTCAGACAGCACGCATTTTTACGGGCTGGGGGAGGAGTGATGTCACAGAGGGGAGGAAGAATCCTACTTCCTCCTCCACTCTGTGCAGGGGCGGAACTACCGTGGTGCAGCTGGTTCAGCTGCACCAGGGTCCTGACTGGCTACGTGGCCCCTTCAAGCCTGAAGGGGGTCCCCCAGCCGACCCCCGTAACCCGACGTCAGAGGAGAGGCGGGCCAGGCAAGGAAAGCAGAAAGCTTCCTGTTTCCCTTGCGTGATCCCACCCCTCCTCTCCTCTGCCCCTCCGGTTCCAGGGAACGGCGCGGCTCAGCTCAGCAGGTGGGAGAGCCGCCGCAGCAAGCTAAGGCACCGTGTCGCCGGCCCCTCCACCAATCCCCCCCCCGGTCCTCAACAGAGCGCGCCGCCAGCACCCCCCCCCGGTCCTCAACATGCCTGCACCGGGGCCCCCTGGGGTTAAGGTCCGCCCATGCCTCTGTGCCATGTCTGCCAGCCCCCATTTGATTTTGCAGTGTATTAATATACACTACGAAATCAAAATGAAACAAAGCCAGAAGTATTAAAAATAATAAAGATTTCATACTTACCTCTCCGCCGGCTTGTTCGCGCCATCCGGAGCTGTGCTGAAGGCCATGTACTGATGGAAAAAGACTTGTGGTGATGTCAGAGTGCATTCCCGGCGCTGATTGGCCGCTCGTGGTCATGTGATATATATCACATGACCGCGAGCGGCCAATCAGCGCCAGGAATGGCCCTCTGACATCATGGCAGGTCCTGGCAGAACACACATCTCCTGGCTTCGCCACCGGACACCGGCAAAAGGCGTCGGAGAGGTAAGTATGTGATTCCTTTTTATTTTACATACATTTGTTTAATTTAGATTCTGCAGTGTATATTTAATACACTGCAAAATTTAATGGGGCGGTCACAGCTGTCACAGAGGGGAGGAGGAAGCAGGATTCTTCCTCCCCTCTGTGAAATCAGATGCAGCAGCACCGCTCTTATAGGAAAAAGCGCCGGCACTGCTGCGTAAAGAATTGGCAAGTCAATTCTTTTTACGCCGGCGCTTTCTCCCAGAAAGGCGCAGCGCGAAAATACGCGCTGTCTGAACAGCAAAGTGAATTTTACATTCACTTTGCTGTCAGACAATGCACACCTGCGCATTTTTGAAAAGCGCTTGTAAAAAAGCGCTCAAAAATGCGCAGTGTATGAATGCAGCCTAAGAGCTACACAAAGATGGCAGTGCCCCTACAAAATCTTCTGGTAGGCCAAACTAAGAAGAGAAGGTCTTCAGAGCCACCATTGGAATGGGGAAAGGAACAAGAAGACTCCTTCCAACAGATAAAGCAGGCTCTGACCGGTGAGGAAATCCTGGCTTACCCCGATTATAACCTACCATTCGTCCTTTACACCAACGCAAGCAATGTGGGTCTGGGAGCAGTACTATCCCAGATACAAGATGGCAAAGAAAGAGTAATTGCCTATGCCAGCAGAAATCTTCGACCCACCGAGAGGAACCCGGAAAGATATAGTTCCTTTAATTTGGAGTTCCTGGCCTTGGTCTGGGCTATAACAGAGCAGTTCAAGCATTACCTGCCCAGCTTCAAAATTTACCGTCTTCATGGACAATAATCCATTATCACACTAGGATACCGCGAAGCTTGGTGCATTGGAGCAATGCTGGATGGTCCGACTATCGAACTATGACTTTATCATCAAGTACCGGGCAGGCCGTAACAATGCAAATGCTGATGCCCTCTCCAGAAACCCTCAAGTACATTTTCAAGGACTTGAAGAAGAGGCAGATGACTTGGAGGAAGTAGAACTCCCAGCTTTCCATAAAAGAAGAAAATGGAAAATTACAGAAACCCATATCTACCAGAACCATTAGAATGTTGCACTAAACCTGTTGCCTCACTATGGATGGAAAGAGACACAAGACAGTGATCCGGCAGTGAGCCTAGTGAAGAGGCTGGTAACCCAACTGGATTCCCAACTTGAAAAGAATGCTCCACCAGAGGCCCAATACCAATGGAAAGAACGAAGCAGGTTATTCATCTATCAAGGTCAATTGTGCAGACGGTATCCCAGAACACATGACATGGTATGGCAAATTGTGGTTCCAAAGAGAGACGTCCAAATGGTGTTGGAAGCGTACCATAATGGAGCAGGGCACTTTGGATGGAGAAAACTGGAAATATTGTTACGTGAGAGATTCTATTGGATTGGCATGAGGTCTACCATAGAGAAATGGTGTAAGAATTGTGGACCATGCTCATTAAGAAGAAAAGACCGTAACAGCCAGAAAGCACCACTACAGCCTATCATTACTAAACAGCCATTAGAACTGGTAGCCTTAGATCACGTCAAACTCACACCCAGCAGATCGGGCTATACCTATGTTCTTACCATGGTGGACCACTATTCCAGATTCCTTGTGGTAGCTCCTGTGAAAGACTTAACAGCTCAGACAGCAGCAAGAACCTTTCAAGCCTATTTCTGCAGAACATACGGGTATCCGGAACAGGTATTGACAGACCAAGGTCCTGCCTCTGAAGCTCAAGTATTTCAAGAGTTCTGTAACCTATACGGATGCAAGAAAATGCCTTTCCATCCCCAAACCAACGGAATGGGCGAAAAGATGAATCATGTGGTAATAGAATTGTTGAAAACTCTGCCCCTAGAAGAGCGAAACAGATGGCCAGAGAAGTTACCAGACCTCGTTGACATCTACAACAACATCCCAGTAAGCTCAACAAATTGTACCCCTGAATACTTCATGAGA
>JARQOC010000003.1:132856298-132897396 GCA_033576535.1 Allobates femoralis | reverse complement strand
AACGAGACTCTGCATCTCGTGGCACCCCCTGAGGAGGTGGAACTCCACCCGAAGGAGGTGTATCAATGGTTGCAGCCGGAGGCTCGACCATGTGGCTCCTTTATGGACCACACTAATTTTGGAAGGGTGGTCAGAGCTCCCAGGATTCATCCTGGGCGGCGTTATGTCCGCAAAGCTAAGGACACTCGTTTCCCCTTCCCTCAGGAGGTGCTTCAGGAGTGGTCGCAGTCCCCAAAGGTGGACGCTTCCATGACCAGGATTGCTGCACGCTCCCTTTTCTCTGCCTCTGATAGCTCCTCCTTGAAGGACGCAACGGATAGACAGGTCGAACAACTCGCCAAGTCTTCTTATGAGGCTGTGGGGTCTTCATTTGCCCCTAATTTTGCCACGGTCTGGACCCTGCAGGCGATCACCGCCTGTTTGGATGGTGTCACTGACCTAGCGGGGTCCAATTCAGAGGTCCTGGCGCTTGTCGATAGGGCAAGAGCCTATGCGGATTACGCCAGGACAGCGACCTTGGAGACTGCCAGTCGCTCTGCTGTGGCTTCGGCCAATGCGATAGCGATACGCAGGTTGTTGTGGCTGCGTCTATGGGACTCAGATGCCACGTCAAAGAAGATTTTGCAAAGTCTTCCTTTCTCTGGTGACAGGCTGTTCGGAACAGAGCTGGATAAACTGATAAAGGATTCTGCGGAGTCTAAGATCCCACAGAATAAGCCTAAGCCACGGTATACGGTTAAAAGGAACCCTAAACAGTGGTCCTTTCGTTCCAGCTCGCAATCATCAGCATCGTCCGCTCGCGTGGACAGAGGGGGCAAGCCCTCTACTCAGTGGCGCCCCAAGGGTCGCCAGAAGAAGCCGACGGGGGCAGCAGCTGCCACCCCCAAACCCGCTTCCGCATGACTCGCTCTCTTGTCCTGCCGCCCCACAAGTGGGGGGCCGCCTGTCACGATTTCAGGACAGATGGTTACTCCACGTTCAAGATCAGTGGGTCCGAGACGTAGTCTCGCGCGGTTACAGGATAGAGCTGACGTCGCGGCCGGCGCACCGATTCCATCGGTCTGTCCCATCCCCAGAAAAGGCGCAGGCTTTTTATCGGGTGTTGGAGGGACTCCGCAGAGACGGAGTAGTGGTCCCAGTGCCTTCCGGGGAGAGGTTCCGGGGTTTTTACTCCAACCTCTTCATTGTCCCGAAGAAGGACGGCTCTTTTCGCCCGGTTCTGGACCTCAAGTTGTTCAACCGTCACGTGTTGGTTCGGAAGTTCCGTATGGAATCCCTGCGCTCCGTGATCGCGGCTGTGTCGCAGGGAGACTTCCTAGCGTCCATAGATATCCGAGACGCTTACCTTCACGTGCCCATTGCACAGGCTCACCAGCGCTGGTTGCGATTCGCAGTGGGGGACGAACACTTCCAATTCGTGGCGCTGCCTTTCGGGTTAGCCTCGGCACCGCGGGTGTTCACAAAAGTGATGGCGTCAATGATGGCTCTCCTACATGTGCGGGGACATGCCGTCATTCCCTATCTGGACGACCTGCTGGTCAGGGCTCCGTCGGAACACCTTTGTCGGAAGAGCCTGGAGGTGACCATGCAGTCTTTGGAGCAGTTTGGGTGGCTTCTCAATATTCAGAAGTCAACCCTGGTTCCGACCCAGTCACTGACATATCTGGGCATGGACTTCCACACGGACTCAGCTCTGGTGTCTCTGCCGCGAGCAAAACAGCTGGCCATCCAATCAGGAGTGCAAGATCTCCTCCTGTCACCACACTCATCCCTACGGGTTTTGATGAAGCATGTGGGGCGCATGGTGGCAGCGATAGAGGCGGTGCCTTTCGCGCAGTTTCGCCTCTGTCCTCTCCAGCTGAAAATTCTCCGCAGGTGGGACAAGAGGACGGCCTCTCTGAATCGGCTGGTGGTCCTTTCACAACCAACCAGGGATTCACTACAGTGGTGGCTTCAGCCGTGTCACTTGTCACGGGGCCGGTCTTTCCTCAAACCGTCATGGCTAGTGGTGACCACCGACGCCAGTGTCAAGGGCTGGGGTGCGGTGTTCTTACACCACAGGGCTCAAGGCCTCTGGACGCAGTCAGAGTCGGCGTTGCAGATCAACGTGCTGGAGATCAGGGCGGTCTATCTGGCACTCCTGGCTTTTCAGACCTTCCTGTCAGGACAGCCTATTCGGGTTCAGTCCGACAATGCGACAGCCGTCGCCAATATAAACCATCAGGGAGGGACCAGGAGTGCTCAGGCCCTAGCCGAAGTCCACCGCATTCTATCCTGGGTGGAGGACAACGACTGCTTGATCTCCGCAGTTCACATCCCAGGGGTCGAGAACTGGGAGGCCGATTACCTGAGCCGGCAGGGGATGGACGCAGGAGAGTGGTCTCTGCATCCGGACGTCTTCCGGGACATCTGCAGCAGATGGGGTATCCCGGACGTGGACCTGATGGCCTCACGGCTGAATCATCAGGTGCCTCTCTACATGGCAAGATCGTGGGACCCTCAGTCTCTGGGGGCGGATGCCCTGATCCTGTGTTGGTCCGATTTCCAACTTCCATATGTGTTCCCTCCTCTGGCACTGATTCCCAAGGTTCTGTGGAAAATCAGGAAGGAGTGCCGCGAAGCCATTCTGGTGGCGCCGGACTGGCCCAGGAGGTCCTGGTATCCGGATCTGTGGCAACTGTCCGGCGGGAACCGGTGGGCTCTTCCAGACCGCGCAGATCTTCTCGCGCAAGGCCCTTTCTTCCACCTCAATTCCAGGGCCCTCAGATTGACTGCATGGCTCTTGAGGCCTGGCTTCTGACATCCAGGGGGTTCTCTCCTACTGTGGTTGACACTATGAATCGGGCTAGAAAGCCCGTATCGCGGAGGATATACCACAGAACGTGGAAAATCTTTTTTCGCCTGGTGTGCTTCTGGCGGACGTTCACCGTGGCCCTTGTCAATTCCGACTCTGTTGGGTTTCCTACAGTCGGGTTTGGAGTTGGGTTATCCCTCAGCTCCCTGAAGGGACAGGTATCAGCGCTTTCAGTGCTGTTTGACAGGCGCTTGGCGCTCCTTCCGAAGGTCCGTCAATTTCTGCAGGGTGTGTCCCGGGTGGTCCCGCCATACAGGCGACCACTGGACCCCTGGGACCTTAACATGGTTCTGACGGCCCTGCAGAAACCGCCGTTTGAGCCACTGAGGGATGTCTCCCTCTCTCGTCTGTCCCAAAAGGTTGTCTTTCTGGTGGCGATTACATCTCTGAGACGTGTTTCAGAATTGGCTGCACTGTCGTGCAAGTCACCCTTCCTGGTTGTCCACCAGGACAAGGTGGTGTTGCGCCCGAGAGCAGAATTCTTGCCGAAGGTGGTTTCCACTTTTCACTTGAACCAAGAGATTGTTCTCCCATCATTTTGTCCCGCTCCTGTTCATCAGGTTGAGCGCGACCTCCACACTCTGGATCTCGTGAGGGCTGTACGCATTTATGTGTCCAGGACGGCCTCCTTCCGGAGTTCGGACTCTTTGTTCATCCTTACGGCGGGTCGCTGTAAGGGGTCCGCGGCGTCAAAATCGACCTTGGCCAGGTGGATCAAGGCGCCCATTCAAGAGGCCTACCGTTCTACAGGTCTGCCTCTCCCGGTGGGCTTGAAGGCACACTCGACCAGAGCCGTTGGTGCTTCCTGGGCTTTGCGACATCGTGCCTCTGCTCTGCAGGTGTGTCAGGCGGCCACGTGGTCCAGCCTGCACACTTTCTCTAAGCACTATATGGTGCATGCCCATGCCTCTGCGGATGCAAGTTTGGGCAGGCGGGTCCTCCAGGCGGCGGTGGCCCACCTTTAAGGGGGACCGCGTCTTTAAACATTTTGTGAGGAACTTTTCCCGCTCTGGGGTTTGCTTTAGGACATCCCCATTGTCTGGGTCTCCCATTATGATGATCAGAAAAAAGAGAATTTTGTTTACGTACCGTAAATTCTTTTTTCTTGAATCATCAATGGGAGACCCAGCACCCACCCAGTTGTTCCGTTGGATGTTTTTTTCCATGGACTGTACCCAGTTGGGACAATGTTGTTTTACGGGTTGATAGACCGTCAGTACACGGTTTTCCCGATGGTTCGGGTGTGGTTGTCTCCTCGCAGCTTATGGACCAAACTGAGGATATCTCCTGCGGTAGGGGTTTATAAGCGGAGGGGGCGGTTACTACAAGCTTGTAGTACCTAGTGTGGCCTCCGGAGGGCAGTGCCCTAAACCCCATTGTCTGGGTCTCCCATTGATGATTCAAGAAAAAAGAATTTACGGTACGTAAACAAAATTCTCTTTTTTCCCTATAAAGTGCGGCCACCACCAGTAAGCCCTTATGTACAGCATTCTAGAATACTGTATATAAGTTCCCAGGCCGATCTGTATAACATAAAACGACCTTTTATTATACTCGCATACTAACTGGTCCTGTCTGATGGGCATTAATGATCTTGATCTGGTGTCTCCTATGCTTGTGATCGTTGTCCTCCTGACGTAGGACCCATCATTCACATGATGCTGGGAAGGAGGACGGTGATCACAAGCAGAGAGGAGATGCCAGATCAAGATCAGTGACTCCAATTAGACCGGACTGCCCTGTATTTAAGTATAATAAAAGGAACTTTTTTATGTTATACAGGTCGGCCTGGGGACTTATACACAGTATTTTAGATTGCTGTCTATAAGACCTTATTGGTGGTGGCTGCACTTTGTGTGAGAAAAACCTGGTGACAACTTATGACGCACACTTTCACCATAGGTCACTAAGGAAAGTATAAAGCTGGCTCAGGAGCTCAGCTCATACTATATCGCGCAGATACTGGCTGTGTTACACAGCTGGCATCTGTCTATAACAGCAGCGACTGGAGCTTACTCTGATTCCTGCAATTTAACTATTTGATATTTTAACTATTTCATTGTCAGTGTGCGCAGACTTCCATCGGCCTGCCGTGACAATTTGTAATAAGCTGTTTTTCGTTTTTACTGCCTCCCAAAAATCATAGCAGAAGGCAATAAAAAACTAATATGTACCCCAAACTGGAAGAAATAAAGAGTTCAACTAATCCTGCAAAAAACAAGCTCTAATACAGCTCTGTTGGCCGAAAAAATTAAAAAGCTATTGCTGTGAAAAAAAAATAGAAAACATTAAAAACCTGTATAACTCTAGCATCACTGTAGTTACTGATAATCGTGTCTTACCACATTTATGGCACAATGAACAGCGTAAAATATTTAAAAGCAATTATCGAACGACTGTTTATTTGTTCATTCTGCCTCCCAAAGATCATTATAAGGTTTTGTTCACATTCATCGAGTGATCTACACTTAGCACTTTAGTCAGGGTTTCCATGTGCATCTACAAAGAGAGGATTCAGATAAAACCCCCAACAGAAATATTCACTATATTGAGACCGAAAGAGTCTCTTTGGCCTCCATCTGGCCAAAGTGATTGTCTGCCTCATTTTAGTAAATTGTTCTGTCAAAGGTTTTGTCTGAATTCTGCTTTTTGAGATTTAGATGGAAACCCTGATGTAAATGCTCAGCATAGAACATGGGATAAATGTGAGCTGAGCCTTAAAGGGAACCTTTGAGTTCATTCTACCCCCCTAACCTATCACTACCAGTCCCTGCATCTTGCTAGCTGATCCCTAACCATCCCTGTCTGAGCTTAACATGCCCTATAAAGTTTAAGAAAAATGCTTTATAACTTACGTGCAGTCCCCATCCGAAGACTGGAAAGGCGGGCTCTGGGGCTCCATTCTCCCCTGTCGCTGGCTTTCAGCACGCCCTGCTGGGCATCATCAGTCGTTCTGTTGTTCCACCCCTGTTTGAAATTCCTGCCTCCTCTGCTGCTATCATGAGCCAGCCAGAATGTCATATCTGGCCCGGTGCATTGTGGGGCTTATGATGTGTATGGTCCGACTTCAATATGTGCACTGCGCATGAACACATGATCAGCCCCCACAATACACCGGGCTGGATATGATGCTCTGGCCCAGTGCATCATAGTAGCAAAGGAGGCTGGGAGCTCAAAAAGAGGTGGCACAGCACAACGAATGAGGATGACCAGCGGGGGTGCTAGGAGCCAGCGAGGGGGAAGAATGGAGCCCTGGCACCTGCCTTTCCAGTTTTCAGATGGAGACTGCTTGTATGTTATAAATCTTTTTTCTTATCCTTTCACATCCGCAATGGTACACGCCAGGGCTGCCCTCTATCCCCGATTCTGTATATTTTGACTATGGAACATCTCGCTATTGCCTTAAGACGCAACCCAGCCATCCATGGTATCTCCATTTTCAAAAGAGAACATAAGTTAGCTTTGTATGCGGATGATTTGCTCCTTTATGTCACGCAGCCAGCGACCAGCTTAACCAACATCATCTCCACTCTCAAATTGTTCGGCTCTTTGAGCAACTTTAAGATGAATTCTGACAAGTCAGAAATACTGAATGTGACGCTCCCACGAGACATGATCAATGAACTGAAAGCTATATTTCCGTTTGACTGGAGAACAGACCATCTCAAGTATCTGGGTATTAGTCTAACGGCCGATCCCTCTCGCCTACTTAGCTCTAACTTTACGCAGCTTCAGAGAAAGGTTGAGGGTGATTTACACAGATGGAACAAGCTCCACCTAACGTGGTTGGGAAGGATCAATACCGTTCGTATGGACCTTCTCCCGCTTTTGCTCTTCTTCTTCCAGACGATACCAACTCTACTGCCCGCCTCCTTTTTCTCCAGATTAAAGCGTTCCATTATAAAATTCACATGACAGATCAAGAATTTCTTATGCACTTCTGTCCAGGAGGGTGGAGAGGGGGGGCATCGGTTTGCCTGACTTTCAGAAATACCATCATGCTGCATTAGGTTCTTGCATATTATATCTATTTCATTCATCATCTGGGAGGAGATGGGTAGAGGTTGAGGCTTCCAATTGCTCTGGGAATCCCCTGGCCAAGATTTGGACTTGGGAGTCACCAGAGAGCAGGTTACTACCCCATATCACACGCAACTTACAACTTTTCTTGAAGCAGGCGAGACTGATCTATAACCTGACGACTATCCCTGGACCGTTGACTCCGATCTTCGACAATAGTAAGTTCCCACTGGATTCTAATCAAAAAAGGTTCCTATATAAAGACAAAGACTCATACCCAACTCTCACCCACTACACAACATTATCTGGCATACGTTCTCTATCTGATCTGTTCCCATCCTCCCAGACCCCTCCACAAGCTTGGTTTCAATTATGCCAACTTCATAATTACATTTCCACACTCCCACACTCTTGTGTATTTCGAGCTCCATTCCCTTTTGAGCAATTGTGCCTGGATCCTCGGCCACAGTCACACACAGTTTCAACGTTGTATAAACTCTTTCAGGAGCTCGTCCTTTCTCCTGCTGTGATCAGCCCACCCTACATAGGCAAATGGGAAAAGGACCTTAACAAAACCTTTACGCTTTCAGAGGTAGACAAACTCCTACACAATACCCACAGGGCCTCAATCTACGCCGTTTCCCAGGAACGGAATTATAGGGTGGTGGCGAGGTGGTACAGGTGCCCCGAGGATATACATAGAATCTTTCCTTCAGTTTCCGCCTCCTGTTGGAGATGCTCGTCTGCTACGGGCTCATACCTACACATTTGGTGGTCCTGTCCTCCGATCCAGCAGTTTTGGCTACAGGTCTTCGATCTTTATAGTTTAGTGATGCAGGTCCGGATTGCTCCTACTCCAGAATTAGCTCTCCTGAACCTGTCACAGTGCTCGACTACCAGCTTCAGGCGGGGGTTGCTCTGCCACTTCTTGACCGCTGCCAGACGTCTCATCCCGAGATATTGGAAGCGACCCCAGAGTCCGTCACGGGAGGAATTGGTTACTGAATTGCACGACATCTGTAGAATGGAAGATCTTCTTCACCAATCTGACCCTTCTGAGTCCTGCACTGATAGATTCTACAAGACGTGGACACCCTGGCTCCTCTTTAGAGATTCCCCTTCTCTCTCATCCTGGTTGACTTAATTGAACTTTAAAATTTCCCGTGGACCCCCTGGACACTCCCTTCCCCCGTCAAGTTCCTGACTTTACCCCTACCCTTTTAATCCATTGTTATATTTTACCCAATGCTTTCCTTTTTTCTTCCCACCCCCCTCTACTGGATATACCTGATGCTGCCCACAGTCCTCCTCTACTATTTGTTACTCAATATACTGGTCTTGGTTTGTTGCTATAGACTAAGTTTAATACTTGATTGTATTTCAGTAGACATGTTAATTTTCAACACAATGCTGTTTTGATGTGAATTGACTCACAATAAAATCTGATTTACCACAAATCTTTTTTCTTAAGTGTTATAGGGCACCTTTAGATCAAACAGGGATGGTTAGTGATCAGCTAGCAAGGTGCAGGGACAGGTAGTGATAGGTTAGGGGTATAGAATGAGCTGTCAGGTTCCCTTTAAATATGATTCAATTCCCCAGCATATCCAATTCAAACTGCTAACATTGACTTTTATAAAGCCGTCCACAATCTGTTCCCCCCATATATCTCTGAACTAATCTCCCAATATTATCCAACTCGTACTCTTCGATCCGCCAAAGACGACCTCCTCTCCTCCACACTTGTACATTCCTCATCTAACCGGCTGCAAGACTTCACCCGAGCATCCAACATCCTCTGGAATTCTGCAACTCAAAACATCCGACTGTCCCCCACACTGGGAACCTTCAAGCGGAACCTGAAAACCCATCTCTTCAGAACAGCCTACAACCTGCAGTGACCATGGTGCCACCTCACAGCCACTGGACCTGGCGCTCCACCGCCACTGGACCCGGCGCTCCACCACCACCCGAGCAGACCCAACCTACTGTTTCCCTCCCCATTGCCCTGTAGAATATAAGCCCGCAAGGACAGGGTCCTCCCTCTCCCCTCTGTATCGGTCTGTCACTGTTAGTTTGTTCATTGTATTTTTAACTTGTTCGTATGTAACCCTTTCTCATGTGCAGCACCATGAAAGCAATGTCGCTCTATATATAATAAATAATAATAATTATGTTATTTATCCACATAAATGATTACTCCAAACTTCTGGAAAGATGACCTGGCATCCCCTCCCCCACAAAAAAAATTCCTGAGCATTTTGCTAATCCAATGGCCAAATGGCTTGGTCTCCCTTTGTAACCCCACAGTGTGACCAAACCTTAGATGCGTCCTCTTGTTTGGGTTTGCTGTAGCAGGATGGACCCCCTTAATAAATTAAAGGGTGTGTGTCTCCAGAAGGACAAGCTGAGCACAATGAAATCGGCACTACAGTGGCAGATTTACAACTTTTCCTCTGTAGTATGCATTGTCTGCCTATTTCTGGAAAATACCTTTGGGGTCACAGAGGTGTAATTTCCAAAATAGGGTCAATTTTGGAGGTTTCTGTAGTTCTAGAAACTTAAGGGATCTGCAAATAGTGCCTGCAACTTATCACAGGAAAATCAGTGCCCCAAAACTCAAAACAGGGCACCTTTCTTCTGAGCCCTGCTGTGTTTGCCACATGGGTATCGCCACATTCAGGAGAAATTGTGTAACAATATGTGGGTTTATTTATTTTAATTTACCCTTGTGGAGATAATCAAATCTGGAGTTAAAAACATATTTAAGAAAAAAAAAATAGTTTTCATACTGCAGTGGTGCCGTGAAACAGCAGTAGTGGTCAAGATGATCGCTGCACTCCTACAAATACAAATATTTGGTATCGCTGTGTTCAGAAATGTCCACTATATCAAAATATAACATGGACTAACCTAATCAATGAATAGCGCAACGAGAGAAAAAATGAAAATGCCAGAACTGCAGTTTTTTGCCTGACACCACAACAGAGAAAGTGTAATATCAGACAATCTAAACCTCGTATATACCCCCAAATAAAACCATAATACCAGCTAAACAATCCGTTCGAGGGAATGGCGGGGTGCCCAAAAATGTTAATTGTTATGGCTCTCCAAAAGTCATGAAAGAAGCAAGATTTTTTGTAGTTTTTTTTCACCACTTGAATAAAATGAAAACTATGCATGTCGGTATTGTCATAATCATACTGGCCCGAAGACCCACACTGCCAGGTCAGGGTTATAGTATAAGAAAGCCTGTAACTATGAAGAAAACAAAAAACTGTTGCAGAATTTCATGTTTGTTTTTTTTTATTTAACCAAACTAGGATTTTTTTTTTCCTGGCTAAATGATAAAATGAATGATGTCATTCAAAAGTACAACTGATCCTGCAAAAATCAAGCTCTCATACAGCTATATTGCTTTATAAAAAAGTTATGATTCTTGGAATAAGATGGAAACTAAGTTGCAAAAAAAAAAATTGCCTGGTCCTTAAGGGGTTAAAATAAGGTCAAATATGTTTGTACCGTGTTATCCAGTAGATAGAAAAATCTTAGAATAAGAGAGTCCTCAGTGGTTTATGCCTTTTAATGGCTAACTGATGTGGGTTAAAATAGAAATCTTGCAATCTCATACTGGCAACTGTGCTTTGTTAGGGTGCGTGCAGACGATCCGTAAACGCAGCGTTTTGGATGCAGCGTCTTTCCGCTGCGTCCAAAACGCTGCGTTGTACAGTATAAGTATAGTGGATGGGATTTCAAGACATCCCATCCTCACTATGCTTAACCCGCCCGCAGCGTGTTTGGAGCTGCGGTGTGGGTTGCTGGCATTCCGCTCCTCCGCAGCATGTTTATTTTGGAAGCAGCTGTCACAGAGAGACTGCAGGGAGAAGCCGCCCCGCACCCGCCGCACACGGTGAGTACAGGGCGGCTGTAGTCTCCCTGCAGCCACCCTCGGCTTCCCTCAGGCCCGGAGGAGCCGCGTCCAACACGCAGCTCCTCCGGACCGTGAGGACATACCCTTAAGGTACCGTTACATGTGACAACATTGCCAGCAACATCGTTGGCAACTCAGGGGCGTGGCAAAGTTGCTACGTGTGACAGAACAATTCAACAGCAATAAGTTGCTTGAGCGGAGTTGCCAGGTTGCAGAACATGTTCTGAAACCTGGCGATGCTGCTCAGGCAATCTGCTAGCATTGCTCTGTGTGACACCGCAATAGCGATGTTGAAAGCAACTTCCCCTATTCACTACAATGTTAAGGATCGCTCGCTGGGTTGCTCATACCCAGCATACGAAAGTTACTTTCAACATCCTAGTTGTGTTGCCTACGATATCTCCCCGTGTGACATCTAAAAGGCAATCTTGGGAAAGTGCCAAAAACGTGCTCGGTCCCGTGAAGTTGCCAGCAGCATTGCAGCAACGTTGCTGCGTGTAAGGGTACCTTAAGAGTGTAACCTCCTGTAGCTTCAGGAAACATCACATGTGCATTAGCCACAATGTTCTGATCTTGGTCTTTGTATTAAGGTGTTTAATGAACATGTGCATAGGTCATTTGTGATGAGAGGGGGGAACTTCGCCTATTGTGATTGGTGGATCTTGAATTATGAGATGTGTATATAGATGTTTCCTGTCATTGTAATCCTGCCTCTGATAAGAAGGAGCCTGCTGAAAACTCACCCTGAAGGAATAGGAAATATGGGTCTAAAAAAGCCCAACATAAGTGTGTGAATTGCAAAATTACTCTTTTTTTTTTTTTTTTTTTTTTTTAATGAAAAAACCCCCACAAAGTGTATTTTAAACATACAAGTGAGCAGGAAACCTGCCTTAACCGATGTGTTTGTTTCTGATCATACACTCCCTTTAAATAGGAATTCAGTCCTGGCAAGTGCAGATTGATTTTCACTGCTCTGTCTCCTCATCTGACCCCACACCATAATCTGTATTGTGCAGTAACCCAGGAATACAATGTCTCTCGCAGGGCAGGACGCCAATCTCACCCAGAAGACTCTGGTTACGCTTCAGGAAACAGAAATGTGCAATGACTCAAGTCCGGCTCTGCTCACTGACATCCCCATAGGAAACCTGCAACCCGGAGAAAAGGTGCGTGCCCGCCTAAACTCTGTGTGCAGAGCCATTGTATGCTGCGGGAATCCTAATCCACTAAACCTGCAGATCTGTAACAGGAAGGCAAATATGGAGCCTTCCCAGCTGCTATAGACTGTGTAATACAGCACACATATATTTATATAGGGATTGGTGGCAGGTGAAGCCTGATGGTTGCTGTGTACAGTAACTATCATCAATCTCTAAAGAACATATATAAAATACAGCTTCATTGTAACTTGGCTGTGTTGTGTGTTAATCTGGATTCAAGCTGTGTTGTACTAGGTGTATTAGATAGTAGTTTAATAGTTTTTAAGGTTGATGGTAGACTTTAACTCCTTCAATCTGTAGCCTAACATGTTAATCTAGAGGAAAGCAAAATAGTAACTGCATCGATAAAATACGTACCCATTAGGTAAATAAAGACGTTTTTTAGCCTCAACGTGTCCTGACACAAGGTCCAGTCTTCTAGCAGTAGTATGGGCCTTCAGCCATTAGCCTTGACGCCCGGCTTCGAGAATAAAGAATTTTTTGAGGTGATACATATGATTATATTTTAACCCTTAGGCCCCTGTCACGCTGAATTCTTCATTCTTCCCCACGTTCAGTGACCCTGTTGGGGCTTATGTCCGAACCCCCACAAAGCCAGATTCGGGAGTATGCGCTGACATTGCCATTGGCTGTAATGATGCAGATAGTCACTGAGTGCTCTGTCGAGCATAATTTGTTGTCCATATATGCCTATTGGAGGACGACCACTAAATGTAGTAGTCTACTGTCTAGCTGGAAAAAGTTTTTTTCAGCTCACCCCAGGATTATGTGTCCAATAATGTAAAGAAGTCCAAAGAGAAGGGGCAAGGAAAGAAACATCATGTCAGCTGAAGGTGAAGATCCAGATATGAAAAATAATTATCCAACAGCTCATCCAGTTGGAAAAATGTAAAACCCTGAATTTATTAGAATAATGACTGATTAAAGCAGGGATATTCCATGTTATGGAAGAGGGGGGATTAGGCCCTGTGCCTACGTTGTGTAATTGTTGAGATTTGCCACGTTGTTATTGCGTTTTTGCCATGGATGTGTGAGAAATATGCAGCACAGTAATGTACAGGCAAAGTCTATAAGAAATCTCTAGGCTTGTGCCCATGTTGCGTTTTTTCCAGTGGTGAAAATGGTGCATTTTTTGCTGCAAGAAAATCTGAAGCTTGTCAATTATTCCTGCAGAGTTTTAACAAACATGCACAGTTTCTGCATGCATTCTGAAGTACTACAAAATCAGATTTCTTCATCTCCCTCTGTCTCTCTTTCTACCCCCCCCCTCCACCTCTCTCTCTCTTTCCATCTCTCCCTCGCCTCTGCTCCTCTGTCTCCCACTCTCCCTCTTCCCCTCTCTCCCACTCTCCCTCTTCCCCTTTCTCCCACTCTCCCTCTCTCTTCCTTTCTGTCCCTGTCTCTCTTCCCCTCTCTCTCTCTCTCTCTTCCCTTTCCATCTTCCCCTCTCTCCCTGTCTTTTCCGCTCCTCTTCCCTCTCTCCCTCTCTCTTCCCCTCTCCCCCTCTCTCTTCCCCTCTCCCCCTCTCTCTTCCCCTCTCTCCCTCTCTTCCCCTCTCTCTTCCCTTTCTCTTTCCCTCTTCCCCTCTCTCTCTTCCCCCCTCTCTCTTCCCTTTCTCTTTCCCTCTTCCCTCTCTCTCTTCCCCTCTCTCTCTTCCCCCCTCTCTCTCTTCACCCCTCTCTCTCTTCCCCCCTCTCTCTCTTCCCCCCTCTCTCTTTTCCCCCCTCTCTCTCTTCCCCCCTCTCTCTCTTCCCCCTCTCTCTCTCTTCCCCTCTCTCTCTCTCTCTTCCCCCTCTCTCTCTCTCTTCCCCTCTCTCTCTCTTCCCCTCTCTCTCTCTCTCTCTTCCCCTCTCTCTCTCTCTTCCCCTCTCTCTCTCTCTCTCTTCCCCTCTCTCTCTCTCTTCCCCTCTCTCTCTCTCTCTTCCCCTCTCTCTCTCTCTCTCTTCCCCTCTCTCTCTCTTCCCCTCTCTTTCTTCCTCTCTCTCTTCCCCTCTCTCTCTCTCTCTCTTCCCCTCTCTTTCTTCCTCTCTCTTTCTTCCTCTCTCTTTCTTCCTCTCTCTTTCTTCCTCTCTCTTTCTTCCTCTCTCTTTCTTCCTCTCTTTCTTCCTCTCTCTTTCTTCCTCTCTCTTTCTTCCTCTCTCTTTCTTCCTCTCTCTTTCTTCCTCTCTCTTTCTTCCTCTCTCTTTCTTCCCTCTCTTTCTTCCCCTCTCTTTCTTCCCCTCTCTTTCTTCCCTCTGTACCTCTCTTTCCTCCCCGCTCACCCTCTCCCCTCTTCTCTCCCGTCGGCACACATAAGTTCATAGTTCGCTTTTCTATAACAAGGTGCTGCTTGACAACAAAATCTTCACAATTTTCTTGTCGACACATGGCCTAAGGGCCGCTTTACACACACCAACTTCTGTGTCCAACTTCTGAACAGATCTCTGGTTGCAGTGAAATCATGGACACATTGCTCCATTTTGTGGCTGTGTACAATGGAACAATGTGTCCATGATTTCACTGCAACCAGAGATCTGTTCAGAAGCTGGACACAGAAGTTGGTGTGTGTAAAGCGGCCCTCACACCTTTCAAACAGAGGAATCCACTCTTAAACAATTTTGTTCTAATAAATTAATGTTTTTAATTTAATCGACAATTTTTCCAAGTGGGTGAGCTGCTGGAAAATTATTTTGTGCATACTATGACTAGCCACCAATAGACATATATGGCTGAAAATGATGCACAATAGAGCACACGGTGACTCCATGTGCATCATTCTAGTCAGTAGCCCTGTCAGCTATACGCCCAAATCCTGTTTTACTGGTGATTCTGGACATGAGCCCTGTTGGGACACTGAACCTGGGGAAGAACACTGTGTGAAAGGGGCCCAACACAAGCAGTATTATGCTACATTTCTGTGGTATAACCACTAGGGGGCACTGTGCTCTATATGTTCATTGGATCTCAGTCTCCAGCATTACATATTAACAATTTTACATATTAATAATTTTTATCATATATTTGTATTTACTAAGTATGCAACCCCCAATGTTGCATTAAACAGAACTGTAATATTCAGGGTTAGTGATCTGACTACTTCTGTGTGATATATAACCCAATGTAATGACTGTTGTGCTCTTACCCTGCAGCTGGATTTGCCCCTGTACATCCGCTGCAGCTCTATCGGGACTCGCGTGTTCTTGGTTTATGTTTCGTACCTGATCGATGCCTCTGTCGATGGCAAAGAGATTGTCTGCAGATGTCACAGGGTACGTTCCTGTAATGGAAAGTAAATGTGTCTTCTCTACACTGTCTGCTCTAATGCTGCTCACATAGAAAGACGAAACCTCTGTCTGAAATATTTAGGGTTCAGGTTTATTAATCTTTTGGATTGCCCCACAACTCTGTGGTTGTTCAATTATACCACTTATCATCAAAATTACAAATTACCTAATAATTGTGCATACAGTGTAGTTTATGAATATCTTATTTTTCCTTGTAATGCCAAGGCAAAATTCCTTTTTTATATAAATGAAAATATAAAACTTAAAAATTGGATTTCTAAATCACCAAACTTTTCACAGCCTGTCAGTATGCAAAGGTGCTGTGAATGATGATGGTATCCAAAGTTTGTAATCCTCTGTATAAATCCACGGAATGTATATGGATGACATCCCAGATGGTGGCACGTCCCACAAATGTCATCCATTCAAAAACACAGCTGTACATTGTTAACATCTGTTAAAACTTCGAAATCAAGAAATCTTCTTTTTTATATTCTTCGAATTTGTACACAATTTTATCAGTTGTCCCTTTGGTACATCCAGTAACCATCTAGGTATAGAAATGTAACTATTACGATCACCGTCGGTTGGTTTATTGTATTGATGAAGAAGCTGACGTATTGATTTCAAAGTTTTTGCAAAAAGGGTTTGATTAGAAAAGTGTAAGAGGAGAGGAAATTAAAGACAAAAACAAGGTGATCATTGCGCCAAGCAAAAATCATATCAAAAGATGAATGTAAAATACAGATCGCAACGCAATATAATTCTGGGCAAAAAAATAGTTCGTCTTTATTTATTTTTTTAAAAATCCCAAATGTGACACTAAACTTAAATGTTAAATGTTCAAGCACGGACTCTGTTTAGGTTATGGAGATATATAAATATGATATATATTCTGCAAAGTAAAAAGGCTTTAACAAATAGAAGTGTTCATGGCTTCTTTTTATCAGTTAACAAAATGTAAAAAATACAAAAGAAAAATCTAAATCAAGTTATTTATTGTGACCAATGATAACCTTGAAAACAGCATTAAAGTATCAATCCTTGTAGGTACGCCTTCATACAGTTTGTGTGGGAACTCAGCAGGGAGGTTGTTCCAAACATCTTGGATAACCAACCACAGATCTTCTGTGTAAGAGGCTTGAGTAAATCCTTCTGTCTGTAATCCTAGACAGAATGGATGATGCAGAGATCAGGGCTCTGGGAGCCATATATTCACTTTAGGGACACCTTTACGCTGAAGAAAGATCTGTGCTTAGTTCTCCAAGATGTTTTGTATACTGTAATCAAAAAGGCATGGATGGGAATAACCTATCTCTGCTATTGGGAATCTGTAGAGATGTTTAGAATAGTCATGCACATGCATATATGCACATTCTAGTATACCATATGGACTATACTTTCAACATACTTTGTATAAAATAATAGTACAAGCTAATACAAGTAGTGCAAAGGAAGTAACTGTAGGGAAACATATTGGTGCTCAGGTTTCTCTAGCAATTAATAAATATTACACCAGAATTGGATTCACAGCTACACCGATCAGTACTGCTATATACAATAGAGTCCTCCATGCTGCCAGTGCTGCTCCTATATACCAAAGTGATAAAGAGCAGGAATCCCTCTTTTTGAGTGTCTAGTAGTGTATATGAGACATCAGAGTATCTCATGTCCACCAACTTTAGCTCAGAGTCCATTTCAAATTACTGAGCAAGTCTGAAGAGGGCAAAACTGGTGAAAATGCAGAATACACATATAACATATAAAAAAAAAGAGTGGTTCTCGCACATAGTGTGTTTAATAGTTGTTTAGATGCTTTCTATAGTCGAGAGGTATACAAAAAACACGATATACAGCAGGTCAGTAGCCTATGGCCATTTTATGCACACCGCACTTTCTCAAGTACTTTATGTACTCTTGTATTACATCTCATTTTGAAAAGATGTTTAAAAGTATAGTCCTGTTTAAGTTGTAGAAATTCTGGATGGTTGTCATATGGCGTCTTTGTTTCCCATACAGGATGAGACTGTAACCATTGAGACAGTGTATCCTTTTGATGTTGCGGTGAAGTTTGTCTCTATAAAGGTCTGTATCATCAGGAATAACCACATGTTTCCACATGTTAGGCCCCCTTCACACCACAATTTTTTTGGATCTGTGGCTATGCGTTGTAAAACAGATAGCTACAGATCCGATTTGGCCCCCATGTATCCCTATGGGCACGGATTGGTGCTTAATAGCCATACATGTGTGCAGGGATCCAATTGTGTCCGCTGTTTTCATGAGACTGCTCCGATTTTGGGCACAGTGGACAGAATTGGATCGGACGCTGTCCGATTCAAATAACATGGGGGTCTATGGAGCTCTGATCCGGGAAAGAACAGAATTGTTTCCCAGATCTGATTTTAAGTGCTCTGCTCAGTGTCATTTCAATTTAGCAGTGTATCTACATACACTATCTACATACACTGCTGCAGTGAAATTAAATAAAGCAATGTATTAAAAATAAAAAAAATAAATACTTGCCTCTCTAGTGGCTGTCCGGGGCACAAGAAAACGTCCAGATGCTGTCAGGACATTGACCTATAATGTAATTGGCCGGTAGCGATCAGGTGGTATGTCACGTCACATATCACATTATCGCTACCGGCCAATCACAGATCTTTAACGTTCTGGCAGCATTCGGACATCTTCTCGGGTCCCGGTAAGCCGGCAGAGAGGTATTTATTTTTGTTATTTTTAATACATGTTTTCTCTTTTATTCTGCTTTCCCAGTGTATGTAGATAGTGTATGAAGATACACTGGGAAAGCAAAACATCAACCCCAGCATGTCACATGGGGGGAGGAACACAAGATTCTTCCTCCCACCGTGTGACATCACAGCCCTGACACCACTGGGCTCCTGCCAGCTCTTTCTGTGTCCGGATCCATCAAAATCACAGATCCGGACACAGAAATGGCATCCGGAGTTCACAAAAATTGTGGTGTGAAGGGGGCCTTAGATGCCCATATTAGCCTTGTTAAAGAAAGGTAATGTTTAATAGCATATCTGCTGACATCTACAGTGGATATAAGAAGACTACACATTCTTGTTAAAATGCCAGGTTTTTGAAATGTAAAAAAAAAATCATACAGAGAGGAATTATTTCAGAACATTTTTGACCTTTTATTACTCTACAGCTTTTTTGCAGAGGACTGAATTTTTGACTGCTGAAAAACAAACCCATAATGTAATGCTTCCTCCACCATGCTTCATTGTGGGTATGGTTTTCTTTTGATGATGCGTAGTGTTGGCTTATCACCAAACATACCTTTTGGAATTATGGCCAAGAAGTTCAACCTTGATCTCATCTGACCATAAGACGTTTTCCTACTTGTTTTTGACAAACTGGTGTAGGTTTTGGCAAAACATAGCCGGACTTGGATGTTTGTCTTTGTAAGGATTCCATCTTGCCATCCTACCCCACAGGTTTGATGAATGAAGAATATGGGAGATTGTGTCACATGCAGGACACCGCCAGTTCTAGGTGATGTCTCTGTTGTGCTAAATTTCCATCAGTTTTTGATGACATCTTCACAGTGTTGAAAGCTATAACTAACGCCTTAAAATTTTTTGTACCCTTCTCCTGACTGATAAAATTCAACAATGAGGTCCCTTTGCTGTGTTGTAAGCTGTTTATGGACCCTGGCTTTTGTTGTAAAATGTACCTAAGAAAATGTCAGGAAGATCCTAGCTCTAAATATTATATGGGATTAATCAAAATCACTATATAATGGCAGCTGACATCCTGAATTATCAGAGGGCGTTCACACTTAGTTACATTATTTTAGGTTTGTTGCTTTTATTACCTCCCCTTTGTTTGTTTCTAAATTGATTTGTACATAATATTGGTGAAATTAAAGATGGAAAGAGATTGAAAATGATTCTTCTTGGTATAATTTTTTTTTTTTTACATGGCAAAGCCCTGGCATTTTACTGGATGTCAAAACCCTCACAAGAAAGATGATCATATGATCAAATATATGAAAATGCAATTTATTATTACCGTATATACTCACGTATAAGCCTAGTTTTTCAGCCCAAAAATTGGGCTGAAAAGTCCCCCCTCGGCTTGTATGCGAGTATATACCCAGTATACAGCCGCCCGCCCGCCCGCCACCCCCATCAGTATACAGGCCCCCCCGTCAGGATCCAGGGCCCCCCCTCCTTGCTCCGCAAAACCTGCAAAGGAAAATCATTATACTTATCACTGTCCTGTCGTCGCCGGACCGCCGCTTCCATCGCGATCCCCGTCTTCTTCCAGTATCTTCCGGCTTCCTGTGGTCGCAGGCAATGACGTCATTGCCTGCGCCGACCACAGGAAACCGGAAGACGCTGGAAGAAGACTGGGATCACGATGGAAGCGGCGGTCCGGCGGCGACAGGACAGTGGTATGTATAATGATTTTCCTTTGCAGGTTTTGCGGAGCAAGGAGGGGGGGCCCTGGATCCTGATGGGGGGGCCTGTATACTGATGGGGGTGGCGGGCGGGCGGCTGTATACTACCACTGGGGCTGTATATACCTCTGGGGCTGCTGTATACTACCACTGGGGCTTTATATACCTCTGGGGCTGCTGTATACTACCACTGGGGCTTTATATACCTCTGGGGCTGCTGTACACTACCACTGGGGCTGCTGCTGTATATACCACTGGGGAGGCTGCTGTACCACTGCTGGGGCCTGTATATACCACTGGGGAGGCTGCTGTATACCACACTGCTGGGGGCTGTATACCTGTGCTTGGTTCCACCCTCGGCTTATACACGAGTCAATAGGTTTTCCCAGATTTTGGGGGCAAAAGTAGGGGGATCGGCTTATACACGGGTCAGCTTATACACGAGTATATACGGTAAGTTATGGGACCTACAGAATCAGGAGGTGGATAAAACAACATTAGACGGTGGAATACAGCGTGGTCTGTATCATAGTTAGAGATGGACAAGGCACATACATATAAAGACCGTAAAAGTGGACTCCTTACCACTTCAATTAAGGTGCTCAGTACCCAAAATATGGTATTAACCAACATATACATTTACATAAGCCAGTTTAATATTCAATATGGGAATATTTTATCCCTCTACAGTTAACACTGATTGACATATAAACAATCTGTACATATAATTACCTGGCCCATATATCATTGATAACAACAATCGATGGCTATGTGTATACCACTAACTATCCCATGGATAATATAGGGCTATGAACATATTGTTGTTCAAATATTTTTATTGGATGATTTTTTAACAAAACAGCGGGACATAAATACAGGAAAATCAGAAGGGTGACATACACACGTAAATATAGGGGTAGTCAATGGTATTAACCTTAATACGGTAGGTACTTAATATAAAACATCTAAGTAAATCTAGACAAACAAAGATTTGGTTATAAATTTAGTTGTGAGCAGTTATACTTATTAAAAAAAAGAAGAGAGATAACGGTTAGGACTTGCTAACATAACAATTATGGGGTAAAAAACTAATGTTCCGAGATACATCTGTAAAATGTTAGGTACATCAGATGAAGGTTAGAGTCAGGAATTACGTCAATGGCCTATTTAGATGTCTGAGTGATTGTGTAGAGATCCACGGTTCCCAGTTGTTGAGGTACTTGTTATATGCGTTGTTTCTAACTGCATAGTTAAATTCAAAGGTACAGTGAGCCGATATTCTATCAGTGAGTTCAGATATGGTGGGTACTTCTGTGGTCTTCCATTTGGCAGCCAGAAGTATTTTGGAGGTAAGGAGTATCTGAGAGATTATAAATCTGAAATGATGGGGGATGTTTGATATACCAATAGAGATGAGGGCTAGTTGTGGTGAGAGAATTAGTCTAAAGTTGGTGGTATTGAAGATTAAGTCATTAACTCCCCGCCAGAAACTAAGGATCTTTGGGCACTTCCAAAACACATGAGAAAGCGTCCCGATTTGCGAACAATCTCTCCAGCATAGCGGGGAGATAAGGGGGTCGATGTGGTTTAGTTTGGATTCTTGGACTGAAGCACAATTGGTATTCGCGTAGGAAATTTCAATTGTAGAGGACAAATCTACCAAATCTATGTGAATACCTAACTCTTTTTCCCACGCTATGATGTAAGGATGTTTATGAAGGATGTGGTCATCATTCAGGTATCGATAGATTTGTCCAGTCATCCAAGTCAAGGATTTAAGTGGGTTTTCTATTAGGGCGGATATAGGTTTTGGGAATGAAAAGGCAGAGTTCAGGTCAATCTGGGAAGATTTGATCAGTCTCCAAGCCGTCCTATCTTGCCACGTTAGATTATATTTTTGTTCCAAGTACTGAAACTGAACCAACTTCCCATCAGAAAGTAGGTCAGAAGTGTGGCGGATCCCTCGATCACACCAGGAGGATACGTTTAGGCCTGGGATAAGGTGTTCTAGCGTCTCAAGAGGGATGTTCTTGGGTGTCGAGTAAGGAAGTAGGTGGCTAGTTTTTTTAAGTAGTATTTTCCACGCTAGGATCGTTGCCCTAACTGTTGGGAGTGGAGAAGCGATTGTTTTTGATCTACTCAAGTGAGCAGCTAATAGAGCTAAGAGATTATTTGAGTTAGTTAATTCTTTTTCGATAGTCACCCAAGGGGCAGAGTTATTTGAAACTGAATCTTTCAGCCAGCTCTGTGACAACTTTAGTATAGATGCAAGATAATAGCTATATAGGTTCGGAATCCCCATTCCTCCTCTCCTCTTATGTTTTTCAAGGATTATGCTGGAAATCCTGGGTCTCCCACTTTGCCAAATGAATTTTTTTAATTGAGAGTGGATCGCATTCAACCTGTTTTTGGAGATGGGAAGGGGGATTGCTCGGACCACATATATAAATTTCGGGAGCACCTTCATCTTTAAAGCTACAATTCTGCCCGTCCAGGATAGTTGGAGTTTGGAGAGAATTGAAAAATCAGTTCTCAAGGATTCGAGGAGGTTGGAAATATTAACCGCGACTAGGTCTGAAGTGGGTTTTGTCAGTTGGATCCCTAAATACGAGAGTCTAGTTTTTTTCCAAGAAAATGGAAATTGTTCCTTTAGATAAGTGAGAACGGATTTCTCAATGTTGTAATCTAAGATTTGAGATTTGTTTGCGTTTATTTTATAATGGGAGATGTTTGAAAAAGTATTGATGGTGTAGGATAGGTTATGTAAAGATTTTAATGGATTGGTAATAGAGAGTAATATATCGTCTGCAAAGAGTGTAATTTTGTGGTGATGCGATTTCAGGGGGACTCCTCTTATATTTACATTTGCTCTAATAGCTTCCGCTAAGGGTTCTATAAAAAGAGCAAAGAGAAGTGGGGACAAGGGGCAACCCTGTCTGGTACCGTTAGAGAGTGTTATTTTCTGGGAGATAGCTTGATTTGAGTAGATTTTAGCTGTGGGGTTTGTATACATTGCCGAAATTGAGTTGAGTATGTTCCCTCGAAGACCGAATTTATGAAGAGTTGAGAAGAGGTATTGCCAATTGACCCTATCGAATGCCTTCTCGGCGTCAAGGGCCAAGAAGGCAGTCGGGGTTCAGTCATAGTAAGCAAATTTATGGATCTTCTAGTGGCGTCTGATGCATTTCTATTTGGGATAAATCCCACCTGGTCACTATTGACCAGTTTGCCAATATATTTTTGGAGCCTATTGGCTATCAATTTAGCAAGAATTTTGGTGTCACTATTGAGGAGGGAAATTGGTCTGTAGTTTTTTGGGTCAGTAGAGTCTCCTTTGTCTTTAGGGATTACCACCACAGTTGCTTCCAACATCTCTGGGGAAAGGTATCCCAGTGATGCAGTCGAATTTGCCAATTTGAGGATGAAGGGGGACAGAAGTAAAGAGAATGACTTGTATAGTTCATTCTGTAGGCCATCAGGGCCAGGGCTTTTTCATTTTTGAGTGAGGTGATTAAGGAAGAAATTTCTGGAAGAGAGTAAGGGGTGTTGAGGTCCTCAATTTCCGAATCAGAAAGCGAAGGTAACTGGAGGGGGTTTAAAAAATCCGTGATATTTTCGTGGGAAGGAATATGAGTATTTGGGTCTTTTTTAAGGTTATACAGGGAGTCATAATATTTGGCAAAGACATTAACAATATCTTTGGGATGGAATTTGCTATCCCCCAAAGAATCTTTAATTTCGCAGATTCTGTTTTTTAGTCGAAGAGTTTTTATTCTAGATGCAAAAAATTTGGTAGGTTTGTTGTCTGATGAGTAAAATTTTGATTTAGATCGTTGTATCATCTTATCATAATCTGAGGTTAGTAGGGATCTCAGTTCAGTTCTAAGTTTGAATATATCTTCGGAAATATTAACAGAGGGGGTATTAATTTGCAGGATTTCTAAGTTTTGAATTTTTTCTAATAAGCTCTGGGTAGATTCACGTTTTTGTTTGTTGAGACGGGAGTTTAGCTCGATCATCTTTCCTCTCAGGACAGCTTTGAAAGCTAGCCAAAGAGTAGAAATACTGATGTCGGCACTGTCATTTTCAGCAAAATAGAATCTGATAGTTTCTTCGATTTCTGACCTAAATTGGGGGTGAGTGTAGAGGAAACTATTATTCCTCCATAGTTTCTCAGGTTGGTAGTGAGGAGAGGATGAGAGTTCAAAGAAAATGGGGGAATGGTCAGACCAAGTTCGGGGGCCAATGGAAATTTTTCTGAATTTGTGTAATGAGAAGATGTTCGTAAGAACTAAATCAATCCTAGCAAAGGAATTGAATCTGCCCGAATAGTGGGTAAATTCGATTGAACTAGCATGGTGACATCTGAAGACATCATATAATTCAGAACGAAGAAGCCAAGGGTTCAAAGGTCTGGTGAAATGGCGAGATTTTGTGGAGGAGTCAAGGACAGGGTCAGGAACAACGTTAAAGTCTCCGCATATGATTAATTCTCCTTTTTTGTGCTTGTTAATAATTTTCGAAACTCTGTTTAGGAAGGTTATTTGGCCTTTATTTGGGAGGTACAGATTAGCTATGGTGAAGATGGTATTGTTGAGCTTGCAAACAAGAATTAAAAATCTGCCCTCAGGATCAGTGATCAGCGAGAGTTCCTCAAAGGTAACAGAGTTTTTAATTAGGATGGCAACTCCAGCCTTTTTCTTAATATTGGAGGAAAGGTAATGTTTTTGGAAGGATTTGTTTTCGAATTTTGGGGGTTTGACTGACGATATTCTGGTTTCTTGGAGGCAGGCAATCTCAGAATAGGACTCTTTAATAAGTTTCCATACATGGTATCTGCGTTGGGGTGAATTAAGGCCGTTGACGTTAAGAGAAAGGAATTTAAGGGACATAAAATATCCGGATTTGATTTTGTATGCGTCTCGGAATATAAAAGGATTTGTTACATGTCATCTTGTAAAAGGTCTAGAAAAAAAGGTATCTCTCCGAAAGTGGGTTGGAGGAAAATTCAGGAGGGGAAACTATATTGGTTAAATTACTAAATGAGAAAGTGAATATTCGCTAGAGTTGTGACTTGAAGAAAGTCAACGAGTTTAAAGGCAGGGGAAAGCCAAAAACTAAGGTTTGGGTGTTCAGAAGGGAAAACCCCTAAGTCGGAGGGTTCAAGTAAACAAGAAAAAAAAACCTCCTAGGGGAGCTACTGTTATGGTCATTAAAGCCAGTCAACTGTCTTGATAATAGGGGATCATGAGATAATGATGTTGAGTCGTCTGAGGGTTGTCATTCCCTCCTTAGAATCATCAATTGCTATGGTCTTATCTTGATATGTAAAAAGGACTTTGGCGGGGTTGAAGCCCCATCTGTAGGGGATGTTTTTCTTGCGAAGGGCCCCAGTGATCTCAGAGAGGTTCTTCCTCTGTGCCAGAGTCTCCCTAGAGAGGTCGGGCTATGAACATATTAACCTTGGCTATTATATAGTTGTTAAGGTTAATACATATGGAAATACATTTTACATTTTATACCGCTGATAAATTGCCATATCACAATTATTCATTGTAAAGACAAAGGCAAAAGAGCAGGTATATTTACCAATGGATTCACAGAAGTGAAGCACGCTGGCTGCCCAACACGTGTTTCGCTGTAAACCTTCTTCAGCAGTGCTCACGCTAGCCTGATATAAGATATTACAATGTCATCTTTGTATCATTATAAACATCTGCCTCCAACTAAAATGTATTTCCATATGTATTAGGCCCCTTTCACATCAGCGTTTTTTTTCGCGGCCGCACCTGCCGCAAGTGCCAAAACTGCACTTGCCGCCCCTGCCGCAAGCCCACCTATACATTGTATGGGGCTTGCTGCAACTGTGCCGCAAGTGCAGCCAGTATGCGGTAATCGCGGCAGATGCGTTTTTTCACCGCATCTGTCGCGATTTCAAAAAAACGCTGATGTGAAAGGGGCCTAATACATATGGAAATACATTTTAGTTGGAGGCAGATGTTTATAATGATACAAAGATGACATTGTAATATCTTATATCAGGCTAGCGTGAGCACTGCTGAAGAAGGTTTACAGCGAAACACGTGTTGGGCAGCCAGCGTGCTTCACTTCTGTGAATCCATTGGTAAATATACTTGCTCTTTTGCCTTTGTCTTTACAATGAATAATTGTGATATGGCAATTTATCAGCGGTATAAAATGTAAAATGTATTTCCATATGTATTAACCTTAACAACTATATAATAGCCAAGGTTAATATGTTCATAGCCCTATATTATCCATGGGATAGTTAGTGGTATACACATAGCCATCGATTGTTGTTATTAATGATATATGGGCCAGGTAATTATATGTACAGATTGTTTATATGTCAATCCGTGTTAACTGTAGAGTGATAAAATATTCCCATATTGAATATAAAACTGGCTTATGTAAATGTATATGTTGGTTAATACCATATTTTGAGTACTGAGCACCTTAATTGAAGTGGTAAGGAGTATATGTATGCAAACCAAAAAGAGATTACCGGGCACTACTGACCACACTTCTCAGCCTAATCAGGTTACACTGACCACCGTGTTGCTCAGCCACATCTGGTCCAGCAAACATCATAAATTGAAGAAAAAAGCTGCACTCACTGGTTTCTTTATGCTCTTTTTATTCACCTATTCCAGGTGGGCGACATCCGCATGTCGCCCACCTGGAATAGATGAATAAAAAGAACATAAAGAAACTGGTGAGTGCCGCTTTTTTCTTCAATTTATGATGTCTTTATATGTACGTGCATTGTCCATCTGTAACTATGATATAGACCACACTGTATTCCACTGTCTAATGTTGTTTTATCCACCTCCTGATTCTGTAGGTCCCATAGCTTAATAATAAATAGCATTTTCTGATCATCATAATGGGAGACCCAGACAATGGGGTTTAGGGCTCTGCCCTCCGGAGGCCACACTAGGTACTACAAGTTTGTAGACACCGCCCCCTCCGCTTATAAACCCCCACCGCAGGGAATATCCTCAGTTTTAAACTTAGTGTGCTCGGAGGATCACGCTTTGCTTGCACTTCACGGCATTCTCACAGCTTACGTGATGGCGTATGAAGACAAGGTAAAATGGTCCCGGTCGGGACCTTCGGCAGTCTCCCTGCTCACCCTTGTGGAACACGCAGGTGGAGGTACCGGAGGGCCTAGGGCCTGGACACTGCGTGTCCCCCGGTACGCTGTCGCGCTCCCTTCCATCCCTCCCTGGGGGGCTCTGGAAGGTGGGAGATAGGAGCCTCGCACAGCTCCGCTCCGTCCGAGGCCTCCCTAAATGGTGCTTACAGACCGGACTGGAGCCAGCCCAGTCTGAGGCCTCCCTAAATGGTGCTTACAGACCGGACTGGTGCTGAAACCCCCGTCCGAGGCCTCCCTAAATGGTGCTTACAGACCGGACCGGCACTGAGGCACTGTGTGTCTCCGGTGTGCCTGGGGGTAGTGTCTGACACTTTATGTGTTCTGGCACTCAGACCGCGCGCTACCCTCGGGTCCGCGGTTCTGGCGGTGTACCCTGTGCTGGGGTCTCCCTGGCTGACCGCCCTGTGTGTCACAGGGGCTGAGGCTGTAGATTGCAGGTGTTTTGTTTTACATGCAGTCTAAGTATTGTACTGTCACAATACTTCCCGCGCTGCGGGCTCTGGCGCCTTCATTACTGAGGCTGCCTGAGGGGATGTGAAGCAGCCCTGGTGGTGATGTCATCGAGGGCGTGCGTGTGTGCTTCCCGCGAGTTTTCGGCGCCGCCCACAGCTTGTCTGCCGGCGGCCATCTTTTCCCCTCACTTCCCGGCTGGGATCTGACTGCAGCACAGGTCTGCACTCCAAAAAGGGGAGACCGGAAACTTTCGTGGAGGCCACACACGCACACCGCTTCCTCCCACCGCTTTACAGCGGTCGGTAAGCCACCGGGATCCCCGGTTTTTGTCTGTATAGATTGGCTTATTTGCCCCTGCTGTGGGTATGTCCTCAGCTGGAAAACGTGCTGCTAAGGCGGCCAGCACCACCACTGCCTGTGCTACATGCAACGGGACGCTGGTTGAGGGGTCCTGCAATAACTGCGGACGCCCAGAGGCCCGGACTGATGCTGCTGAGACAGCAGCTCCGGTGCTTTACCCTGAGGTTCAGGTGATCCCAGGGCCATGGGAAACGCAGAATAAGATTAATGAATCTCTGTTGTCGCAGTTGTCCTCCATGTCGCAATCCCTGGAGGCACTTAATAGGAGACTGGAAAGCCCAGCTACTCCTTCCAGTTACCCCCGGGTGTCTCCTTCTTCTGCTGTGAGATCCCTTAAGCGGACTCGTCGTGAGGATTCACCCGAGCTCCAGGCTCTCTCTGAGGAGGAGCGTCCCTCTGATGGTGATGAGGATGATGGGGGTTCAATACTCGGGTCTGTGTCAGAACCACCAGACGGGGTAGAGGATCTGGTGTCCTCCATCAACGAGACTTTACGTCTCGTGACACCCCCGGAGGAGGTGAACGTACACCCGAAGGAGGTCTATCAATGGCTACGGCCAGAGGCTAGACCAAGTGGCTCCTTTATGGACCACACTAACTTTGGAAGGGTGGTCAGAGCACCCAGGTTACATCCTGGGCGGCGTTATGTCCGCAAATCTAAGGACAATCGCTTCCCCTTTCCCCAGGAGGTGCTTCAGGACTGGTCGCAGTCCCCGAAGGTGGACGCCTCCATGACCAGGATTGCTGCACGCTCCCTTTTCTCTGCCTCTGATAGCTCCTCGTTGAAGGATGCGACAGATAGACAGGTCGAACAACTCGCCAAGTCTTCTTATGAGGCTGTGGGGTCTTCATTTGCCCCTAATTTTTCCACGGTCTGGACCCTGCAAGCGATTACCTCCTGCTTGGATGGCATCACTGACCTGGCAGGGTCCAGTTCTGAGGTCCTGGCGCTTACTGATAGGGCAAGGGCCTATGCAGATTACGCCAGGACGGCAACATTGGAAACTGCCACCCGCTCTGCTGTGGCTTCGGCCAACGCTATAGCGATCCGCAGGTTGTTGTGGCTGCGTCTTTGGGACTCAGATGCCACGTCTAAGAAGATTTTGCAAAATCTTCCGTTCTCTGGTGACAGGCTTTTTGGCACCGAGCTGGACAAGCTGATAAAGGATTCTGCTGAGTCTAAGATCCCGCAGAATAAACCTAAGCCACGGTATACCGTTAAAAGGAACCCAAAACAGTGGTCCTTTCGTTCCAGCTCACAGTCATCAGCGGCGTCTGCTCGCGCGGACCGAGGGGGCAAGCCCACTACTCAGTGGCGCCCCAAGGGTCGCCAAAAGAAGCCACCGGGGGCAGCAGCTGCCACCCCCAAACCCACTTCCGCATGACTCGCTCTCTCGTCCTGCCTCCCCACAGGTGGGGGGTCGCCTGTTCCTTTTTCAGGACAGTTGGCTTCTCCACGTCCAAGACAAGTGGGTCCAAGACTTAGTCTCGCGAGGCTACAGGATAGAGCTGACGTCGCAACCGGCACACCGATTCCATCGGTCTGTTCCTTCTCCAGAAAAGGCTCAGGCTTTTCACCTGGTGTTGGAGGGGCTCCGCAGAGACGGAGTAGTGGTCCCAGTGCCTTCTGGGGAGAGGTTCCGGGGTTTTTACTCCAACCTCTTTATCGTCCCAAAGAAGGACGGCTCTTTTCGCCCGGTTCTGGACCTCAAGTTGTTCAACCGTCATGTGTTGGTTCGGAAGTTCCGCATGGAATCCCTGCGCTCCGTGATCGCGGCTGTGTCACAGGGAGACTTCCTGGCGTCCATAGATATCCGAGACGCTTACCTTCACGTGCCCATTGCACCGGCTCATCAGCGCTGGTTACGATTCGCAGTGGGGGACGAACACTTCCAGTTCGTGGCACTACCCTTCGGGTTGGCCTCAGCACCGCGGGTGTTCACGAAAGTGATGGCCTCTATGATGGCTCTCCTGCATGTGCAGGGACACGCCGTCATACCCTATCTAGACGACCTGCTGGTCAGGGCGCCATCGGAACACCTTTGTCGGGAGAGTTTGGAGGGAACCATGAAGTCTCTGGAACAGTTTGGGTGGCTTCTCAATGTCCAGAAATCAACCCTGGTTCCGACCCAGTCACTGACATATCTGGGCATGGACTTCCACACAGACTCAGCCCTGGTGTCTCTGCCACGAGCCAAGCAGCTGGCTATCCAATCAGGAGTGCAAGATGTCCTCCTGTCACCACAATCATCCCTACGGGTATTGATGAAGCTGGTGGGCCGCATGGTAGCTGCGATAGAGGCGGTGCCTTTCGCACAATTTCGCCTCCGTCCTCTCCAGCTGGAGATTCTCCGCAGATGGGACAAGAGAACGTCCTCTCTGAATCGGCTGGTGGCCCTTTCCCAACCGACCAGGGATTCCCTGCAGTGGTGGCTCCAGCCACGTCACTTGTCACGGGGCCGGTCTTTCCTCAAACCGTCATGGTTAGTGGTGACCACCAACGCCAGTCTGAAGGGCTGGGGAGCGGTGTTCTTACACCACAGGGCTCAAGGACTCTGGACTCAGTCGGAGTCGACGTTGCAGATCAACGTGCTGGAGATCAAGGCGGTCTATCTGGCGCTCCTGGCGTTTCAGAAGTTCCTGTCAGGACAGCCCATCCGGGTTCAGACCGACAATGCGACGGCCGTCGCGTATATAAACCATCAGGGAGGGACCAGAAGTGCTCAGGCCCTCACCGAAGTCCACCGCATTCTATCTTGGGTGGAGGACAACGACTGCCTGATCTCCGCAGTTCACATCCCAGGGGTCGAGAACTGGGAGGCCGACTACCTGAGCCGGCAGGGGATGGACGCCGGAGAGTGGTCTCTTCATCCAGACGTCTTCCGGGACATCTGCAGCAAATGGGGCACTCCGGACGTGGATCTGAAATCCTCACAGCTGAATCATCAGGTGCCGCAATACATGGCAAGATCGTGGGATCCTCAGTCTCTGGGGGCGGATGCCCTGATCCTGAGTTGGTCCAGCTTCCATCTACCATATGTGTTCCCGCCTCTGGCTCTGATTCCCAGGGTCCTGTGGAAAATCAGGACGGAATGCAGCGTAGCCATTCTAGTGGCACCAGATTGGCCCAGGAGGTCCTGGTATCCGGACCTGTGGCAACTGTCAGGCGGACACAGGTGGGCTCTTCCAGAACGCGCAGATCTTCTCGCGCAAGGCCCATTCTTCCACCTCAATTCCAGGGCCCTCAGATTGACTGCATGGCTCTTGAGGCCTGGCTACTAACATCCAGAGGCTTCTCTCCTACGGTGGTCGCCACTATGAATCGGGCCAGGAAGCCCGTGTCCAGGAAGATATACCACAGAACGTGGAAAATCTTTTTCACCTGGTGTGCCTCGGGTGACAGGTCACCGTGGCCCTTGTCCATCCCGACGTTGTTGGCTTTCCTACAGTCGGGTTTGGAGTTGGGCTTATCCCTCAGCTCCCTGAAGGGTCAAGTATCAGCTCTTTCAGTGCTGTTTGACAGGCACTTGGCGCTCCTCCCGAAGGTCCGTCAATTTCTGCAGGGGGTGTCTCGGGTGGTTCCGCCCTACAGGCGACCTCTGGATCCTTGGGACCTCAACATGGTCCTGGCGGCACTGCAGAAACCGCCGTTTGAGCCACTGAGAGACATTTCCCTCTCTCGTTTGTCCCAGAAGGTGGTCTTTCTGGTGGCGATTACGTCTCTGAGAAGGGTCTCAGAATTGGCTGCACTTTCGTGCAAGTCACCCTTTCTGGTGGTTCACCAAGACAAGGTGGTGTTGCGCCCGCGGCCAGAATTCTTGCCAAAGGTGGTTTCCACTTTCCACCTGAACCAGGAGATTGTTCTCCCATCATTTTGTCCCGCTCCCGTTCATCAGGTTGAGCGCGACCTCCATACTCTGGATCTCGTGCGGGCTGTACGCATTTATGTGTCCAGGACTGCCTCCTTCCGGAGTTCGGATTCATTGTTTATCCTTACGGCGGGTCGCTGTAAGGGGTCCGCGGCGTCAAAGTCAACCTTGGCCAGATGGATCAAGGCTCCCATTCAAGAGGCTTACCAGTCTTCTGGTTTGTCTCTCCCGGTGGGATTGAAGGCGCATTCGACCAGAGCTGTCGGTGCCTCCTGGGCTTTGCGACATCGCGCTTCTGCTCTGCAGGTGTGTCAGGCGGCCACTTGGTCCAGCCTGCACACTTTCTCTAAGCACTATATGGTGCATGCCCATGCCTCTGCGGATGCAAGTTTGGGCAGGCGGGTCCTCCAGGCGGCGGTTGCCCACCTTTGAGGGGGACCATGTGTTATCCGTCTTTTGAGGAACTCTTCCCGCCCTGGGGTATTGCTTTAGGACATCCCCATTGTCTGGGTCTCCCATTATGATGATCAGAAAAAAGAGAATTTTGTTTACGTACCGTAAATTCTTTTTTCTTGAATCATCAATGGGAGACCCAGCACCCACCCAGTTGTTCCGTTGCATGTTTTGCATTTGATCTGTTCCCTGTTGGGACAGTTTCTCCGGGTTGTTGGACCGTCTGTGCACGGTTTCTTTCCCGATGTTTCGGGTGTGGTTTATTTCCTCCTCGCAGCTTATGGACCAAACTGAGGATATTCCCTGCGGTGGGGGTTTATAAGCGGAGGGGGCGGTGTCTACAAACTTGTAGTACCTAGTGTGGCCTCCGGAGGGCAGAGCCCTAAACCCCATTGTCTGGGTCTCCCATTGATGATTCAAGAAAAAAGAATTTACGGTACGTAAACAAAATTCTCTTTTTTCATATATTTGGGCATATGATGGTTTTTCTTGTGAGGGTTTTGATCTTAGGTAGCGATTGCCCTTAGTAATCCCTGATGTTTACTATTCCATATTGGTGGTGGTGATTGTGATCAGAAATAGTATATCCATTATATATGCTGTTTTGTTGTATATTTATTTTGAGGGGTGTGTAGACCTATTTCTTATATACACAAATTGCTAACTGACTTGATGATTCTGCTGATGTAACTGAATATTCGTACAAATGTAAGCAATCAATGTGTTTGCAGATACTTTACATTCTGTGCTGAGTTTTAAATCATTACATGTGAAATGTGGAGGTAATCTTTCCATCACCTCCTTTCCATCATGGCCTTTTGTACTGTTTTTCAGCTGGGATAGAGTATTAAGCTGGGGCTGCACTGTGCCAATACATGAGATCACAACGTCCTCCTGCTTCAGTCTGGAATAATGATGGTGAATGAGAAAATCCAGCAGTGTTGAGAGTTTGACAATTGTTGGTTGGTCGTTGTGGCTATTTGCAGGTTGCAGTGAATTTCTATTATTATTTGAGATTTGGTAGCAAAAGATCACGATCTTCTGTTGCTCGTCCTCAGATCGCCCAGTGGCCCTGGCCTAAAGACATTTTAGGCTTTTTTTTCTGAAACTGAAGCTCGCCGCAGTGATATAAGCCCGGTATGTTCTCTTGTCTCATAGTAGTTTTGTTCCCTGACAGTTCCAGCACCTAGACCGTGTCTACACCGACATCCCATTTTTGTTAATGACGGATATTCTAAGTGCTTCTCCGTGGGCTCTCACCATCATATCCAGCCAACTGCAGCTCTCGTCATTCGTCACCCCTGTGGATCAGCTGGAATCACATGTGGAGAATGGTACGTCACCTCTGCTTAACCATTTGTATTAAGACAATTTCTGGTTAGGTGGCTTTGACGGTGCTTTAGATCATAAACATTAGTTTTCTCTATTAGCCAGACAAATGAGAAGCCCCACAGAGCTGCTTTAGAGGATGTAGTCTGTCTATTGCAGTGATTACAGGTGCATCTCAATGAATTTGAATATCATCAAATACAGATAGTCATTACAAACAGAGTGATCAATTTCAAGTCTTTATTTCTGTTAATGTTGATAATTATGGCTTACAGCCAATGAAAACCCTAAGATCATTATCTCAGAAAATTGAAGTAGGGAGGATGAAGGGTCTGAGAGATAAAATTTGACCTAAATAGGTATCAGAGGCTTCACCTTGTGTGGATGTGAGAGCCACAACCAATATAAAAGCATATCATGGCTGCGGCAGTCCCCAGTGTGGCGCACATAGAGAAGGGAGGATGAAGGGTTAAAACCCGCACTGCCGTATTCCACGAGACATCAAAGGGTGAATATAATATTGATTTATTAGTCAAATTGCTATGTTTCAGGGCATGTCAGGGAGCCCTGAAGCGCGTTGGCTAATAAATCAATATTATATTCACCCTTTGATGTTTTGTGGAATGTGCGGGTTTTAACCCTTCATCCTCCCTACTTACATTTTCTAAGATAATAACCTTTGGGTTTCCATTGGCTGTAAGCCATAATCATGAACATTTACAGAAATAAAACACTTGAAATAGATCTCTTTGTTTGCAACGACTCTACAGGGTGGGCTATTTATATGGATACACCTAAATAAAGTTGGATCCAAAATGGCCAACTTCAAAATGGCTACCATGGTACCCACCCATTTGGAAAAGTTTTCCTCCTCCCATATACTAATGTGCCACAAACAGGAAGTTGATATCACCAACCATTCTCATTTTATTTAGGCGTATCCATATAAATGGCCCACCCTGTATATAATATACCGTATTTTTCACTTTATAAGACTCACTTTCATTTCCTCCAAATTGGGGGGAAAATGGGGGAGCGTCTTACAAAGTGAATAGTGAAAAAAAACCTGTGCAAAAAAATCAGTATTACCGGACTTGTGGTGGCGGCGGAGCAGACAGGTGCAAGGCAGGATCGGCAGTGGGGTAGTGCAGCAGGCCTGGAGCCTGGGGGTGTCTGTGCAGTGATCTGCGGTAATCGGCGGCATGCGGGCGGCATAGTGCAGGCCGGCTCCATTGCACTTCCGGGATTGGCCGCGCATTTCTGGTTTGGAGAGGGAAATGCTCATTGGGCTCCTGTGTCTCCCGCCCAAGACTTCAGGAAAATGGACACCGATCCAGCGCATGCACAGATGGAGCTCTCCGTCTTTGAGCTCTCGATCTGCGCATGTGCTACAGTTGTTATAGGGAGATAGCTGGCGGCAGGCAAGATTCTGGGCTCCACTTCACATGGAGACCAAAAGCAGAGGAAGGAGAGAAGAGTGATTCTCCTCCTCTGCAGGGATGGATGTGGATTGGTTGGTGGGAACTGCTGCTAAGCTGCCTCTACCAATCAGATATCTATCCCTGCACAATGTATAGTGAAACACTTGTTATTTACACTAGTCCAACAAATCCTAGGGACTGGGGTAAGCACACACTAAAGGGAAACGCAACCCCCATCATCCTTCAGAATATACTGTACCAGTGAGTGTATTCTGATAGATGATGGAGGTTGTAGCCATATCTGGTGTAAATGGGGAGATATTGTAATGTGGCCAAAGTGTTTATTAATACTGTGACTACCACCTCTTTCATCTTTCAGAATACACCCATGTATACAGTACATGGGTGTATTCCTAAGGATGAGGGGGATAGTAGTCACAATATATGGTACTCCAGGCACTGTACTGTAGTTCATAGATCCCCCATAACAGTGCGTCACCACAGATCCCCTATAACAGAGCGTCACCACAGATCCCCCATAACAGAGCATCATCCACAGATCCCCCATAACAGAGCATCACCACAGATCCCCCATAACAGAGCATCATCCGCAGATCCCCCATAAGAGTGCATCACCACAGATCCCCCATAACAGAGCATCATCCGCAGATCCCCCATAACAGTGCATCACCACAGATCCCCCATAACAGAGCATCATCTGCAGATCTCCATAACAAAGCATCACCACAGATCCCCCATAACAGAGCATCATCCGCAGATCCCCCATAATGGCGTCACCACAGATCCCCCATAACAGAGCATCATCTGCAGAACCCCCATAACAGAGCATCACCACACATCCTCCATAACAGAGCGTCACCTTAGATCCCCCATAACAGAGCGTCACCACAGATCCTTCATAACCGAGCGTCACCACAGATCCTCCATAACAGAGCGTCACCACAGATCCTTCATAACTGAATGTCACCACAGACCCCCATAACAGAGCGTCACCACAGATCCTCCATAACAGAGCGTCACCACAGATCCTCCATAACAGAGCGTCACCACAGATCCTCCATAACAGAGCGTCACCACAGATCCTCCATAACAGAGCGTCACCACAGATCCTCCATAACAGAGCGTCACCACAGATCCTCCATAACAGAGCGTCACCACAGATCCTCCATAACAGAGCGTCACCACAGATCCTCCATAACAGAGCGTCATCTGCAGATCTCCTTATAGTAGTGCATCACCACAGATCCCCCATAATAGCGTCACCACAGATCTTCCATAGCAGAGCGTCATCTGCAGATCTCCTTATAGTACTGCATCACCACAGATCCCCCATAACAGTGCATCACCACAGATCCCCCATAACAGAGCATCATCTGCAGAACCCCCATAACAGAGCATCACCACACATCCTCCATAACCGAGCGTCACCACAGACCCCCATAACAGAGCGTCACCACAGACCCCCATAACAGAGCGTCACCACAGATCCTCCATAACAGAGCGTCACCACAGATCCTTCATAACTGAATGTCACCACAGACCCCCATAACAGAGCGTCACCACAGATCCTCCATAACAGAGCGTCACCACAGATCCTCCATAACAGAGCGTCATCTGCAGATCTCCTTATAGTAGTGCATCACCACAGATCCCCCATAATAGCGTCACCACAGATCCCCCATAATAGCACCACTACAGATTCCCCATAATAGCGTCACCACAGATCTTCCATAACAGAGTGTCACCACAGATCCCCCATAGCAGGGCGTCATCTGCAGATCTCCTTATAGTAGTGCATCACCACAGATCCCCCATAATAGCGTCGCCACAGATCCCCCATAATAGCACCACTACAGATTCCCCATAATAGCGTCACCACAGACCTTCCATAGCAGGGCGTCATCTGCAGATCTCCTTATAGTAGTGCATCACCACAGATCCCCCATAATAGCGTCACCACAGATCCCCCATAATAGCATCACTACAGATTCCCCATAATAGCGTCACCACAGATCTTCCATAACAGAGTGTCACCACAGATCCCCCATAGCAGAGCGTCATCTGCAGATCTCCTTATAGTAGTGCATCACCACAGATCCCCCATAACAGTGCATCACCACAGATCCCCCATAATGGCGTCACCACAGATCCCCCATAACAGAGCATCATCTGCAGAACCCCCATAACAGAGCATCACCACACATCCTCTATAACAGAGCGTCACCACAGATCCTTCATAACTGAGCGTCACCACAGACCCCCATAACAGAGCGTCACCACAGATCCTTCATAACTGAATGTCACCACAGACCCCCATAACAGAGCGTCACCACAGATCCTCCATAACAGAGCATCATCTGCAGATCTCCTTATAGTAGTGCATCACCACAGATCCCCTATAATAGCGTCACCACAGATCCCCCATAATAGCATCACTACAAATTCCCCATAATAGCGTCACCACAGATCTTCCATAATAGCATCACTACAGATTCCCCATAATAGCGTCACCACAGATCTTCCATAACAGAGTGTCACCACAGATCCCCCATAGCAGAGCGTCATCTGCAGATCTCCTTATAGTAGTGCATCACCACAGATCCCCCATAATAGCGTCACCACAGATCCCCCACTATAGCATCACTACAGATTCCCCATAATAGTGTCGACACAGATCCCCCACAACAGAGAGTCATCTGCAGATCTCCTTATAATAGCGTCACCACAGATTCCCCATAACAAAGTGTCACCACAGATCCCAAGTAACAGGGCATCACCACACTATTTGGCTCAAAATATTTTTTTTCTTATTTTCCTCCTCTGAAACCTAGGTGCATCTTATAATCAGGTGCGTCTTATAAAGCAAAAAATACGGTATGCATTTCACTTTTTGCATTGAATTGCTGAAAAAAATTAAGTTTTTGATGATATTCTAATTAATTTTGATGCACCTGTAGATTGTCCATTGATTTAATTGGTATGCAGTGGTATTCAAGTCTACAATGGAAATGAACAAGGGATAGGAGATACTCATAATAATAATTTTATTTATACAGCACCAAACATATTCTTCAGCACTTTACATTTCAGAAGGGACATGTACAGACAATATGAGACAATCCAAACAAATCAACAGATACCAAGAGGAGTGAGGGCCCTCCTCACAAGTTACAGTTTATGAGGAGATAGGGGGGAGGCACAAATGGTAAATCATTAAAAAAAAAGTCATATATGATCCAATCATCCATATAATATAGGGGATTCATTTAACTCTGCATAAACCGGTCACCAGCCAGGATCTGTACAAATACAGATAAAGAGGTGTTTAGGGCTTGTAAGGTATAAACAGATGACACAAGAGGCCAGATTTGGAAAAAGGCAGAATCAGAATAGTTAGATAAGTGAGATGAGGTGATAAGCTAGTCTAAAGAAATGTGTTTTTAGGACTTAAAACTGTGGATATTGGGAATTAATTGAATTGTTCTTGGTAGTACATTCCAGAGAATTGGTGCAGCTCGTCAGAAGTCTTGGAGATGGGAGTGCAAAGTTCGGATTGTAAATGAGGACAGTCTTAGGTCACTTGCAGAGCGGAGGCTAATGAGGGATGAAGAAGGAGATGTAGGGCGGTGCAGAACTGTGGAGGGCTTTGTGGTTGAGAGAGAATTTTATATTGTACTCTGTAGCAGATGGGCAATTAGTGCAATGACTAGCACAGGATAGAGGCATCAGTGAAGCGGTTGGGGAAGAATATGATCCTGGCTGCTACGTTCAGGATGGATTGGAGAGGAGAGAGTTTAGTAAGAGGGAGACTAATTAGTAGAGAATAGCAATAATCTAGATGAGAATAAATAAATCCTATAGTTTAGAGTTTTTGCAGAGTCAACATAGATCTAATGTAGATTTTAGATGCTCCTAACAATATTACCCACTGCAAACTGGACAACATCATAAAATGGAGAAGATTGAAGGCTTTACCAAGTAAAACATGGATGCTGCCCCACCTATCTGAATTCAACCCAAAAGGGGAAAAACACTTCAACTTTCAAATTAAATGTCTGCATTTTTGTTGTTGATAACAGTGTTATATTTTTCACATATGCTTAAGAGGATACACAATCCTCAGAATGACTTGTCTTGTCTCTACACCAGTTGTGTTACAGACTGGAGAGAGTGCCAGCGACTGCTTCTGTCTTCATTGTCCACCCATAGCCGACCCCCAAACCGGAGTGGCCACTGGCAGCTATATCATTTCTTGGAAGAGGTAAGAGTAGATCCTAAGAGAAGCGGGACACCGAGTGTAATTCAAATGTTGCTGTATATTAAGCTAAGTCTTCACATCTAATGGATTAGATACAGTATTACTATACAGCAGTCAATAGGGTTTGTCCTCCATGGTATAATTGTCTATAGATCAACATTTCACTATTCAGTTCTTTCATAGTACCTATCAGCTGTATAGCAAATACATGCTTTATACATACTAAGGTATGGGCATATGTATTAACACTGACAATGAATATTGCATAATTTAGGCTCTCCTGTCACCTGCATCAGAGGCTCATGTGCCTCCTTTGTGGATTCTATTTATTCTCTTAAAATGGTAGTTTGACACCATGTTAGTACCTGACAAAACACCATACAGTAGCTGTATTCTGTATTTGAAATTTCCTGCACTACACAAAGTCAAGCTTCATATTTCCCCATGAATCTGTTAGTCCCTCTATACAGCCATGTAAATACGCTTAGTTGGGGAGGGGAGATCTGTTATATCCCCTCTTAGTTGGGGAGGGGAGATCTGTTATATCCCCTCTTAGTTGGGAAGGGGAGATCTGTTATATCCCCTCTTAGTTGGGGAGGAGAGATCTGTTATATCCCCTCTTAGGGTCCTTTCACATCAGCGTTTTTTGCCGATCGCGGCAGTTGTGGTGAAAAACCCGCAACTGCCGCGATTACCGCATAAGGGCCCTTTCACATCAGCGTTTTTTTTAATTTGCGGCAGATGCGGTGAAAAAACCGCATCTGCCGCAATTACCGCATACCGGCTGCACTTGCGGCGCGGTTGCGGCGCGGTTGCGGTAAACGCCATACAAGGTATAGGCGGACTTGCAGCAAGTGCGGTTTTGGCACTTGCGGCAGGTGCGGCCACGAAAAAAAAATGCTGTCAGACGCGTTTTTTTTTCGCGGCCGCACCTGCCGCAAGTGCCAAAACCGCACTTGCCGCACCTGCCGCAAGTCCGCCTATACCTTGTATGGTTTTTACCGCAACCGTGCCGCAAGTGCAGCCGGTATGCGGTAATCGCGGCAGATGCGGTTTTTTTCACCGCATCTGCCGCGATTTGAAAAAACGCTGATGTGAAAGGGCCCTAACGGCTGCACGTGCGGCACACTTGCGGCAAGCCCAATACAATGTATATGTGGGCTTGCGGCAAGTGCGGTATCTGCACTTGCGGCAGGTGCGGTATCGGCACTTACGGCAGGTGCGGCCGCGAAAAAAACAGCCGCGTTTTTTTTCGCTGACGCAAGTGCCGATACCGCACTTGCCGCACCTGCCGCAAGCCCACATATACATTGTATGGGGCTTGCCGCAAGTGCAGCCGTTATGCGGAAATAGCGGCAGTTGCGGTTTTTTCACCGCAACTGCCGCGATCGGCAAAAACCGCTGATGTGAAAGGACCCTTAGTTGGGAAGGGGAGATCTGTTATATCCCCTCTTAGTTGAGGAGGGGAGATCTGTTATATCCCCTCTTAGTTGAGGAGGGGAGATCTGTTATATCAAGTCCTGGGCACAATGTTTTCACTTTTGCTATAAACGGAAGCAACAATGCTGATGAAGAAAGGCTTATTACTTCTATATCTCCCATATGTAGAAGCACACCTTTCTTCTAACACAGCTCATGATCTCACATCACTTCTTATACCCTGTGCAGATCACATTCAGATACCCATCTATGGACAGTTTAATATGAAACCATTTAGGCCCCTTTCACACTAGCAATTGTTACAATTTGCGGCAGATGCGGCAGATTTACAACATCTGCCGCACATGCAGCACACTTATGGCAAGCCCCATACATTGTCTATGGGGCTTGCGGCAAGTGCGGTATAGCCACGGTTGCGGCAGTTAATCTGACGCATCTGCTGCATATTGTAACAAATGCTAGTGTGAAACGGGCCTTATTCTATAAGTATTGTTGTGGTGTTGGAAAACTTCATACTGTAGTTATATTTTCCTGTTTCTTTTTTTAAGGAGTTCAGCTGCAGAAAATGTCCCAGTTGTGAACACAGTC
>JARQOC010000003.1:132833290-132856198 GCA_033576535.1 Allobates femoralis | reverse complement strand
TAGTGATTGAGTGCTGCTGTGACATAACATAAAATATCCCCCAAAAAAATCCAAAATTTTAATTTTTTTCAAAAAACGCATGTTTTTTATATTTTTTCTCAAATGCATAGGTGCTTTACTTCTATCTATCCATATGTGTATATACACACATGATTGGCAGTGATTGAGTGCTACTGTGAACCTTTTTTTGTAGATAGATAGATATAAAAAGATGGAGAGATATAGGTAGTTGGATAGATGATAGATAGACAACAGACAGACGATAGATAGACAGACAGACAGACAGACAGATAGACAGACAGATTGACACAGCATGGTCTTTTATAGCCACTGTTCCGTGATATCACATAAGCCATTGTGACATCATCCTATGCAAATGAGCACATGACATAACAGGAAGTACCAAAGCCACAGGGCAAGTCACATGATCAGCTTGACTGATAGGCCTGAGTTATGACAACAGTAAAAAAAAAAAAAAAAAAAAAAAAAAAAAAAATATCCCAAAAAAAAAATCCCAAAAATTATTTTTTCAAAAAAGCATGTTTTTATATTTTTTCTAATGCATAGGTGCTTTACTTCTACTATCCATATGTGTATATACACACAGATGCAGTGATTGAGTGCTGCTGTGAACCTTTTTTGTAGATAGATAGATATAAAAAGATGGAGAGATATAGGTAGTTGGATAGATAGATAGACAGACAGACAGACAGACAGATAGATAGATAGACAGATTGACACAGAAAAAAAAAAAAAAAAAAAAAAAAAAAAAAAAAAAAAAAAAAAAAAAAAAAAAAAAAAAAAAAAAAAGATAAAAACCCAAAAAAATCCCAAAATTTAATTTTTCAAAAAAACGCATGTTTTTATATTTTTTCTCAAATGCATAGGTGCTTTATTCTACCTATCCATATGTGTATATACACACATGATTGGCAGTGATTGAGTGCTGCTGTGAACCTTTTTTTTGTAGATAGATAGATATAAAAAGATGGAAGATATAGGTAGTTGGATAGATATAGACAGCACAGACAGCAGACAGATAGAAGACAGATTGACACAGCATGGTCTTTTATAGCCACTGTTCCATGACATCACATAAGCCATTGTGACATCATCCTATGAAATGAGCACATACATACAGGAAGTCCAAAGCCACAGGGCAAGTCACAGATCAGTTGACTGATAGGCCTGAGTTTACAACAGTTCTAAAGTCCTATATTTATATAAAGCTGAGTGTATGTGTGTGTATCAAAGCTCCGCCCCTGGTAGTGGCATGGTAGGACAGGGACCCATCAGATCTAAGGTCACTTGTCATGGTTTATGGGCAAACAGTTACTGGCCAATATGTGTACTAAGAACCTTACTTTACAAACATAAAATATCCCAAAAAAAAAAAACAAAATTAAATTTTTCAAAAAACGCATGTTTTTATATTTTTTCTCAAATGCATAGGTGCTTTACTTCTACTGTCCATATGTGTATATACACACATGTTGGTGTGATTGAGTGTGCTGTGACATAACATAAAATATCCCCAAAAAAATCCAAAATTTTAATTTTTTCAAAAACGCATGTTTTTATATTTTTCTCAAATGCATAGGTGCTTTACTTCTATCTATCCATATGTGTATATACACACATGATTGGCAGTGATTGAGTGCTACTGTGAACCTTTTTTTGTAGATAGATAGATATAAAAAGATGAGAGATATAGGTAGTTGGATAGATAGATAGATAGAAGATAGAAGACAGACAGACAGAAGATAGACAGACAGACAGATTGACACAGCATGGTCTTTTATAGCCACTGTTCCATGACATCACATAAGCCATTGTGACATCATCCTATGCAAATGAGCACATGACATACAGGAAGTCCAAAGCCACAGGGCAAGTCACATGATCAGATTGACTGATAGGCCTGAGTTTACAACAGTTTAAAGTTCTATATTTATATAAAGCTGAGTGTATGTGGTGTACAAAGCTCCGCCCCCCGGTAGTGGCATGGTAGGACAGGGACCCATCAGATCTAAGGTTACCTTGTCATGGTTTATGGGCAAACAGTTACTGGCCATATGTGTACTAAAACCTACTTACAAGATAAAATATCCCAAAAAAAAATCCCAAAAATTTATTTTTCAAAAAAAGCATGTTTTTATATTTTTTCTCAAATGCATAGGTGCTTTACTTCTACCTATCCATATGTGTATATACACACATGATTGGCAGTGATTGAGTGCTGCTGTGAACCTTTTTTTGTAGATAGATAGATATAAAAAGATGGAGAGATATAGGTAGTTGGATAGATAGATAGACAGACAGACAGACAGACAGATAGATAGATAGATAGATAGATAGATAGATAGATAGAAAGATAGATAGAAAGATAGATAGACAGACAGACAGACAGACAGATAGACAGACAGACAGACAGACAGAGAGATAGATATATAGATAGACAGACAGACAGATTGACACAGCATGGTCTTTTATAGCCACTGTTCCATGACATCACATAAGCCATTGTGACATCATCCTATGCAAATGAGCACATGACATCACAGGAAGTCCAAAGCCACAGGGCAAGTCACATGATCAGATTGACTGATAGGCCTGAGTTATACAACAGTTTAAAAGTCTCTATATTTATATAAAGCTGAGTGTATGTGTGTGTATCAAAGCTCCGCCCCCCGGTAGTGGCATGGTAGGACAGGGACCCATCAGATCTAAGGTTACCTTGTCATGGTTTATGGGCAAACAGTTACTGGCCAATATGTGTACTAAGAACCTTACTTTACAAAGATAAAATATCCCAAAAAAAAAATCCCAAAAATTATATATTTCAAAAAACGCATGTTTTTATATTTTTTCTCAAATGCATAGGTGCTTTACTTCTACCTATCCATATGTGTATATACACACATGATTGGCAGTGATTGAGTGCTGCTGTGAACCTTTTTTTGTAGATAGATAGATATAAAAAGATGGAGAGATATAGGTAGTTGGATAGATAGATAGACAGACAGACAGACAGACAGATAGATAGATAGACAGATTGACACAGCATGGTCTTTTATAGCCACTGTTCCATGACATCACATAAGCCATTGTGACATCATCCTATGCAAATGAGCACATGACATCACAGGAAGTCCAAAGCCACAGGGCAAGTCACATGATCAGATTGACTGATAGGCCTGAGTTATACAACAGTTTTAAAGTCTCTATATTTATATAAAGCTGAGTGTATGTGTGTGTATCAAAGCTCCGCCCCCCGGTAGTGGCATGGTAGGACAGGGACCCATCAGATCTAAGGTTACCTTGTCATGGTTTATGGGCAAACAGTTACTGGCCAATATGTGTACTAAGAACCTTACTTTACAAAGATAAAATATCCCAAAAAAAAATCCCAAAATTTAATTATTTCAAAAAACGCATGTTTTTATTTTTTTCTCAAATGCATAGGTGCTTTACTTCTACCTATCCATATGTGTATATACACACATGATTGGCAGTGATTGAGTGCTGCTGTGAACCTTTTTTTGTAGATAGATAGATATAAAAAGATGGAGAGATATAGGTAGTTGGATAGATAAATAGACAGACAGACAGACAGACAGACAGATAGACAGACAGATTGACACAGCATGGTCTTTTATAGCCACTGTTCCATGACATCACATAAGCCATTGTGACATCATCCTATGCAAATGAGCACATGACATCACAGGAAGTCCAAAGCCACAGGGCAAGTCACATGATCAGCTTGACTGATAGGCCTGAGTTATACAACAGTTCTAAAGTCTCTATATTTATATACAGCTGAGTGTATGTGTGTGTATCAAAGCTCCGCCCCTGGTAGTGGCATGGTAGGACAGGGACCCATCAGATCTAAGGTCACCTTGTCATGGTTTATGGGCAAACAGTTACTGGCCAATATGTGTACTAAGAACCTTACTTTACAAACATAAAATATCCCAAAAAAAAAAATACCAAAATTAAATTTTTTCAAAAAACGCATGTTTTTATATTTTTTCTCAAATGCATAGGTGCTTTACTTCTACCTGTCCATATGTGTATATACACACATGATTGGTAGTGATTGAGTGTTGCTGTGACATAACATAAAATATCCCCCAAAAAAATCCAAAATTTTAATTTTTTCAAAAAAACGCATGTTTTTATATTTTTTCTCAAATGCATAGGTGCTTTACTTCTATCTATCCATATGTGTATATACACACATGATTGGCAGTGATTGAGTGCTACTGTGAACCTTTTTTTGTAGATAGATAGATATAAAAAGATAGAGAGATATAGGTACCGTATATACTCGCGTATAAGCCGAGTTTTTCAGCCCAAAAATTGGGCTGAAAAGTACCCCCCTCGGCTTATACGCGAGTCAGTGCTGTATACCGATGTATACATCGGTACATACCGATGTATACATCGGTATACAGCAGCCCCCGCATCCCCAGTAATGCAGGGCCCCCCCAGGGTCTCTCCGGTCACCTGTAAAGCAAGCTATACTTATCAGTGTCCCGCTCGCACCCGCCGCTGCCGACATCCACGATCCTCCATCTTCATGCGACTCCTCTTCCTGTTTCTGTGCGCGTCGCCGGCAATGACGTCATTCCCGGCGACGCGCACAGGAAACAGGAAGAGGAGTCGCATGAAGATGGAGGATCGCGGATGTCGGCAGCGGCGGGTGCGAGCGGGACACTGATAAGTATAGCTTGCTTTACAGGTGACCGGAGAGACGCTGGGGGGGCCTGCATTACTGGGGCTGCCTGTATACTACCGCTGGGGCTGCTATTTACCTCTGGGGCACTGTATACTACCACTGGGGCTGCTATATACCTCTGGGCCCTGTATACTACCGCTGGGGCTGCTATATACCTCTGGGGCACTGTATACTACCACTGGGGCTGCTACGGTATATACCTCTGGGGCCCTGTATACTACCACTGGGGCTGCTATATACCTCTGGGGCCCTGTATACTACCACTGGGGCTGCTATATACCTCTGGGGCCCTGTATACTACCACTGGGGCTGTATATACTACCACTGGGGCTGTATATACTACTGGGGCTGCGTGTATACTACCACTGGGGCTGCTGTATCTACCTCTGGGACTGGTGTATACCACACTGCTGGGGCTGTATACTTGTGCTAGGGTCCACCCTCGGCTTATACACGAGTCAATAGATTTTCCCAGGTTTTGGGGGCAAAAGTAGGGGGGTCGGCTTATACACGGGTCGGCTTATACACGAGTATATACGGTAGTTGGATAGATAGATAGATAGATAGATAGATAGATAGACAGACAGACAGATAGATAGACAGACAGACAGATTGACACAGCATGGTCTTTTATAGCCACTGTTCCATGACATCACATAAGCCATTGTGACATCATCCTATGCAAATGAGCACATGACATCACAGGAAGTCCAAAGCCACAGGGCAAGTCACATGATCAGATTGACTGATAGGCCTGAGTTATACAACAGTTTAAAAGTCTCTATATTTATATAAAGCTGAGTGTATGTGTGTGTATCAAAGCTCCGCCCCCCGGTAGTGGCATGGTAGGACAGGGACCCATCAGATCTAAGGTTACCTTGTCATGGTTTATGGGCAAACAGTTACTGGCCAATATGTGTACTAAGAACCTTACTTTACAAAGATAAAATATCCCAAAAAAAAATCCCAAAATTTAATTATTTAAAAAAACGTATGTTTTTATATTTTTTCTCAAATGCATAGGTGCTTTACTTCTACCTATCCATATGTGTATATACACACATGATTGGCAGTGATTGAGTGCTGCTGTGAACCTTTTTTTGTAGATAGATATAAAAAGATGGAGAGATATAGGTAGTTGGATAGATAGATAGACAGACAGACAGACAGACAGACAGACAGATAGACAGACAGATTGACACAGCATGGTCTTTTATAGCCACTGTTCCATGACATCACATAAGCCATTGTGACATCATCCTATGCAAATGAGCACATGACATCACAGGAAGTCCAAAGCCACAGGGCAAGTCACATGATCAGATTGACTGATAGGCCTGAGTTTGACAACAGTTCTAAAGTCTCTATATTTATATAAAGCTGAGTGTATGTGTGTGTATCAAAGCTCCGCCCCCCGGTAGGGGCATGGTAGGACAGGGACCCATCAGATCTAAGGTTACCTTGTCATGGTTTAAGGGCAAACAGTTACTGGCCAATATGGGTACTAAGAACCTTACTTTACAAAGATAAAATATCCCCAAAAAAAATCCCAAAATTTAATTTTTTTTAAAAACGCATGTTTTTATATTTTTTCTCAAATGCATAGGTGCTTTATTTCTACCTATCCATATGTGTATATACACACATGATTGGCAGTGATTGAGTGCTGCTGTGAACCTTTTTTTGTAGATAGATAGATATAAAAAGATGGAAAGATATAGGTAGTTGGATAGATAGACAGACAGACAGCCAGACAGATAGATTGACACAGCATGGTCTTTTATAGCCACTGTTCCATGACATCACATAAGCCATTGTGACATCATCCTATGTAAATGAGCACATATCATAACAGGAAGACCAAAGCCACAGGGCAAGTCACATGATCAGATTGACTGATAGGCCTGAGTTTGACAACAGTTCTAGAGTCTCTATATTTATATAAAGCTGAGTGTATGTGTGTGTATCAAAGCTCCGCCCCCCGGTAGTGGCATGGTAGGACAGGGACCCATCAGATCTAAGGTCACCTTGTCATGGTTTATGGGCAATCAGTTACTGGCCAATATGTGTACTAAGAACCTTACTTTACAAAGATAAAATATCCCAAAAAATAATCCCAATATTTAATTTTTTCAAAAAACGCATGTTTTTATATTTTTTCTCAAATGCATAGGTGCTTTACTTCTATCTATCCATATGTGTATATACACACACGATTGGCAGTGATTGAGTGCTGCTGTGAACCTTTTTTTGTAGATAGATAGATATAAAAAGATGGAGAGATATAGGTAGTTGGATAGATAGATAGACAGACAGACAGACAGATAGATAGATAGACAGATTGACACAGCATGGTCTTTTATAGCCACTGTTCCATGACATCACATAAGCCATTGTGACATCATCCTATGTAAATGAGCACATATCATAACAGGAAGACCAAAGCCACAGGGCAAGTCACAGGATCAGATTGACTGATAGGCCTGAGTTTGACAACAGTTCTAAAGTCTCTATATTTATATAAAGCTGAGTGTATGTGTGTGTATCAAAGCTCCGCCCCCCGGTAGGGGAATGGTAGGACAGGGACCCATCAGATCTAAGGTCACCTTGTCATGGTTTATGGGCAAACAGTTACTGTACAAAAACTACTAGAAAAAAAGCAGCATCAGAAAAATTACCATCCATGCCAAAAACAGAAACCAAATGCACTTACAGGACGCAGTCAGAGCCCAATTGTGGAGCAAGCCCAGCTGCTGGCTGATGACTCACCTCTACCAGCAATGTGGGAGGCGAGCTGCCATGCATACACTAGGCCTGCATAGAGCACCATTCACACTGATACATATGATGCAGAGTGTCTGAAAGCTACCCAACCGCTCTGCTGTCTGAGCATTGGGCCGCACAGTACAATGCTTCTGCACCACTGGATGAATGGCGCCCCTATGGGCCCAACTGCACCCTGGATGGATAAAAAAGTGCAAAAGTTTTTTATATGATAAATAAAAAACCTTTATAGATGGGATTTTGGTTCATGTGTTGGCCCAAGACATTTAAGCTGGTGACCCACGATCAAGGGATCCCATGCTCACCAGTCCTAACTAAATTGTACAAAAACTACTAGAAAAAGTCACATGATCAGCTTGACTGATAGGCCTGAGTTTGACAACAGTTCTAAAGTCTCTATATTTATATAAAGCTGAGTGTATGTGTGTGTATCAAAGCTCCGCCCCCCGGTAGTGGCATGGTAGGACAGGGACCCATCAGATCTAAGGTCACCTTGTCATGGTTTATGGGCAAACAGTTACTGGCCAATATGTGTACTAAGAACCTTACTTTACAAAGATAAAATATCCCAAAAAAAAAATCCAAATATTAAATTTTTTCAAAAAACGAATGTTTTTATATTTTTTCTCAAATGCATAGGTGCTTTACTTCTACCTATCCATATGTGTAATACACACACATGATTGGCAGTGATTGAGTGCTGCTGTGAACCTTTTTTTGTAGATAGATAGATATAAAAAGATGGAGAGATATAGGTAGTTGTAGATAGATAGATAGATAGATCGATAGATAATGACAGACAGAAGACAGATAGATAGATAGACAGACAGATTGACACAGCATGGTCTTTTATAGCCACTCTTCCGTGAATCACATAAGCCATTGTGACATCATCCTATGCAAATGAGCACATGAAATAACAGGAAGTCCAAAGCCACAAGGCAAGTCACATGATCTAGTTGACGGGATAGGCCTGAGTTTGACAACAGTTCTAAATCCTCTATTTTATATAAAGCTGAGTGTATGTGTGTGTATCAAAGCTCCGCCGCCCGGTAGTGGCATGGTAGGACAGGGACCCATCAGATCTAAGGTCACCTTGTCATGGTTTAAGGGCAAACAGTTACTGGCCAATATGTGTACTAAGAACCTTACTTTACAAAATAAAATATCCCAAAAAAAAATATCCAAAATTTAATTTTTTTAAAAAACGCATGTTTTTATATTTTTTTATGATAGTTTTACTTCTCCTCAAATGCACATATTGGTATGCTGCTTAAACATTTCCCAAAAATCCACATTATTTTCAAAAGCATTTTTATATTTTTTCTCATCATATGTGTTATACTCTACCACATGTGTATATACCACTGATGCAGTGATTGAGTGCTGCTGTGAACCTTTTTTTGTAGATAGATAATATAAAAAGATGGAGAGATATAGGTAGTTGGATAATGACAGAAAAGACAGATAAGATGATAGACAGACAGACAGACAGATAGATAACAAAATACGACAGACAGACAGACATAGATAGATAGACAGACAGACAGATTGACACAGCATGGTCTTTTATAGCCACTGTTCCATGACATCACATAAGCCATTGTGACATCATCCTATGCAAATGACCACATGACATCACAGGAAGTCCAAAGCCACAGGGCAAGTCACATGATCAGCTTGACTGATAGGCCTGAGTTATACAAAGTTCTAAAGTCTCTATATTTATATAAAGCTGAGTGTATGTGTGTGTATCAAAGCTCCGCCCCTGGTAGTGGCATGGTAGGACAGGGACCCATCAGATCTAAGGTCACCTTGTCATGGTTTATGGGCAAACAGTTACTGGCCAATATGTGTACTAAGAACCTTACTTTACAAACATAAAATATCCCAAAAAAAAAATACCAAAATTAAATTTTTTAAAAAACGCATGTTTTTATATTTTTTCTCAAATGCATAGGTGCTTTACTTCTACCTGTCCATATGTGTATATACACACATGATTGGTAGTGATTGAGTGCTGCTATGACATAACATAAAATATCCCCCAAAAAAATCCAAAATTTTAATTTTTTCAAAAACGCATGTTTTTATATTTTTTCTCAAATGCATAGGTGCTTTACTTCTACCTATCCATATGTGTATATACACACATGATTGGCAGTGATTGAGTGCTGCGTGAACCTTTTTTTGTAGATAGATATAAAAAGATGGAGAGATATAGGTAGTTGGATAGATAGATAGACAGACAGACAGAACAGACAGACAGATAGACAGACAGATTGACACAGCATGGTCTTTTATAGCCACTGTTCCATGACATCACATAAGCCATTGTGACATCATCCTATGTAAATGAGCACATTCAAACAGGAAGACCAAAGCCACAGGGCAAGTCACATGATCAGATTGACTGATAGGCCTAAGTTTGACAACAGTTCTAGAGTCTCTATATTTATATAAAGCTGAGTGTATGTGTGTGTATCAAAGCTCCGCCCCCCGGTAGGGGCATGGTAGGATAGGGACCCATCAGATCTAAGGTTACCTTGTCATGGTTTAAGGGCAAACAGTTACTGGCCAATATGTGTACTAAGAACCTTACTTTACAAAGATAAAATATCCCAAAATAAATTCCCAAAATTTAATTTTTTCAAAAAACACATGTTTTTATATTTTTTCTCAAATGCATAGGTGCTTTACTTCTACCTATCCATATGTGTATATACACACATGATTGGCAGTGATTGATGTGCTGCTGTGAACCTTTTTTTGTAGATAGATAGATATAAAAAGATGGAGAGATATAGGTAGTTGGATAGATAGATAGACAGACAGACAGACAGATAGATAGATAGATAGATAGAAAGATAGATAGATAGATAGACAGACAGACAGACAGACAGATAGACAGACAGACAGACAGAGAGATAGATATATAGATAGACAGACAGACAGATTGACACAGCATGGTCTTTTATAGCCACTGTTCCATGACATCACATAAGCCATTGTGACATCATCCTATGTAAATGAGCAAATGACATAACAGGAAGTCCAAAGCCACAGGGCAAGTCACATGATCAGCTTGACTGATAGGCCTGAGTTTGACAACAGTTCTAAAGTCTCTATATTTATATAAAGCTGAGTGTATGTGTGTGTATCAAAGCTCCGCCCCCCGGTAAGTGGCATGGTAGGACAGGGACCCATCAGATCTAAGGTCACCTTGTCATGGTTTATGGGCAATCAGTTACTGGCCAATATGTGTACTAAGAACCTTAGTTTACAAAGATAAAATATCCCAAAAAATAATCCCAATATTTAATTTTTTCAAAAAAACGCATGTTTTTATATTTTTTCTCAAATGCATAGGTGCTTTACTTCTATCTATCCATATGTGTATATACACACACGATTGGCAGTGATTGAGTGCTGCTGTGAACCTTTTTTTGTAGATAGATAGATATAAAAAGATGGAGAGATATAGGTAGTTGGATAGATAGATAGACAGACAGACAGACAGTCAGACAGATAGATAGACAGACAGATTGACACAGCATGGTCTTTTATAGCCACTGTTCCATGACATCACATAAGCCATTGTGACATCATCCTATGCAAATGAGCACATGACATTACAGGAAGTCCAAAGCCACAGGGCAAGTCACATGATCAGATTGACTGATAGGCCTGAGTTTGACAACAGTTCTAAAGTCTCTATATTTATATAAAGCTGAGTGTATGTGTGTGTATATAAGCTCCGCCCCCCCAGTAGTGGCATGGTAGGACGGGGACCCATCAGATCTAAGTTACCTTGTTATGGTTTAAGGGCAAACAGTTACTGGCCAATATGTGTACTAAGAACCTTACTTTACAAAGATAAAAAATCCCAAAAAAAAATCCCAAAATTTAATTTTTTCAAAAAAACGCATGTTTTTATATTTTTTCTCAAATGCATAGGTGCTTTATTTCTACCTATCCATATGTGTATATACACACATGATTGGCAGTGATTGAGTGCTGCTGTGAACCTTTTTTTGTAGATAGATAGATATAAAAAGATGGAAAGATATAGGTAGTTGGATAGATAGACAGACAGACAGCCAGACAGATAGATAGACAGATTGACACAGCATGGTCTTTTATAGCCACTGTTCCATGACATCACATAAGCCATTGTGACATCATCCTATGTAAATGAGCACATATCATAACAGGAAGACCAAAGCCACAGGGCAAGTCACATGATCAGATTGACTGATAGGCCTGAGTTTGACAACAGTTCTAAAGTCTCTATATTTATATAAAGCTGAGTGTATGTGTGTGTATCAAAGCTCCGCCCCTGGTAGTGGCATGGTAGGACAGGGACCCATCAGATCTAAGGTCACCTTGTCATGGTTTATGGGCAAACAGTTACTGGCCAATATGTGTACTAAGAACCTCACTTTACAAACATAAAATATCCCACAAAAAAAAATACCAAAATTAAATTTTTTCAAAAAACGCATGTTTTTATATTTTTTCTCAAATGCATAGGTGCTTTACTTCTACCTGTCCATATGTGTATATACACACATGATTGGTAGTGATTGAGTGCTGCTGTGACATAACATAAAATATCCCCCCAAAAAATCCAAAATTTTAATTTTTTCAAAAAACGCATGTTTTTATATTTTTTCTCAAATGCATAGGTGCTTTACTTCTATCTATCCATATGTTATATACACACATGATTGGCAGTGATTGAGTGCTACTGTGAACCTTTTTTTGTAGATAGATATAAAAAGATGAGAGATATAGGTAGTTGGATAGATAGATAGATAGACAGACAGACAGACAGATAGATAGATAGACAGACAGACAGACAGACAGATAGACAGACAGATTGACACAGCATGGTCTTTTATAGCCACTGTTCCGTAATATCACATAAGCCATTGTGACATCATCCAATGCAAATGAGCACATGACATAACAGGAAGACCAAAGCCACAGGGCAAGTCACATGATCAGCTTGACTGATAGGCCTGAGTTTGACAACAGTTCTAAAGTCTCTATATTTATATAAAGCTGAGTGTATGTGTGTGTATCAAAGCTCCGCCACCCGGTAGTGGCATGGTAGGACAGGGACCCATCAGATATAAGGTTACCTTGTCATGGTTTATGGGCAAACAGTTACTGGCCAATATGTGTACTAAGAACCTTACTTTACAAAGATAAAATATCCCCCCAAAAAATCCCAAAATTTAATTTTTTCAAAAAAAGCATGTTTTTATATTTTTTCTCAAATGCATAGGTGCTTTACTTCTACCTATCCATATGTGTATATACACACATGATTGGCAGTGATTGAGTGCTGCTGTGAACCTTTTTTTGTAGATAGATATAAAAAGATGGAGAGATATAGGTAGTTGGATAGATAGATAGATAGATAGACAGACAGACAGACAGATAGATAGACAAACAGACAGACAGACAGACAGATAGATAGATAGACAGACAGACAGATTGACACAGCATGGTCTTTTATAGCCACTGTTCCATGACATCACATAAGCCATTGTGACATCATCCTATGCAAATGACCACATGACATCACAGGAAGTCCAAAGCCACAGGGCAAGTCACATGATCAGCTTGACTGATAGGCCTGAGTTATACAACAGTTCTAAAGTCTCTATATTTATATAAAGCTGAGTGTATGTGTGTGTATCAAAGCTCCGCCCCTGGTAGTGGCATGGTAGGACAGGGACCCATCAGATCTAAGGTCACCTTGTCATGGTTTATGGGCAAACAGTTACTGGCCAATATGTGTACTAAGAACCTTACTTCACAAACATAAAATATCCCAAAAAAAAATACCAAAATTAAATTTTTTCAAAAAACGCATGTTTTTATATTTTTTCTCAAATGCATAGGTGCTTTACTTCTACCTGTCCATATGTGTATATACACACATGATTGGTAGTGATTGAGTGCTGCTGTGACATAACATAAAATATCCCCCAAAAAAATCCAAAATTTTAATTTTTTCAAAAGACGCATGTTTTCATATTTTTTCTCAAATGCATAGGTGCTTTACTTCTATCTATCCATATGTGTATATACACACATGATTGGCAGTGATTGAGTGCTGCAGTGAACCTTTTTTTGTAGATAGATAGATATAAAAAGATGGAGAGATATAGGTAGCTGGATAGATAGATAGATAGATAGATAGATAGATAGATAGATAGATAGATAGATACACAGACATACAGACAGACAGATAGATAGATAGATAGATAGATAGATAGATAGACAGACAGACAGATTGACACAGCATGGTCTTTTATAGCCACTGTTCCATGACATCACATAAGCCATTGTGACATCATCCTATGTAAATGAGCACATATCATAACAGGAAGACCAAAGCCACAGGGCAAGTCACAGGATCAGATTGACTGATAGGCTCGAGTTTGACAACAGTTCTAAAGTCTCTATATTTATATGAAGCTGAGTGTATGTGTGTGTGTATCAAAGCTCCGCCCCCCGGTAGGGGCATGGTAGGACAGGGACCCATCAGATCTAAGTTACCTTGTCATGGTTTAAGGGCAAACCGTTACTGGCCAATATGTGTACTAAGAACCTTACTTTACAAAGATAAAATATCCCCCAAAAAATTCCCAAAATTTAATTTTTTCAAAAAACGCATGTTTTTATATTTTTTCTCAAATGCATAGGTGCTTTACTTCTACCTATCCATATGTGTATATACACACATGATTGGCAGTGATTGAGTGCTGCTGTGAACCTTTTTTTGTAGATAGATAGATATAAAAAGATGGAGAGATATAGGTAGTTGGATAGATAGATAGATAGATAGATAGATAGATAGATAGATAGATAGATAGTGTAGATAGATAGATAGATAGACAGACAGACAGACAGACAGACAGACAGATAGACAGACAGACAGACAGACAGACACATACAGACAGACAGACAGATAGATAGATAGACAGACAGACAGACAGATAGACAGACAGATTGACACAGCATGGTCTTTTATAGCCACTCTTCCGTGATATCACATAAGCCATTGTGACATCATCCTATGCAAATGAGCACATGAAATAACAGGAAGTCCAAAGCCACAGGGCAAGTCACATGATCAGCTTGACGGATAGGCCTGAGTTTGACAACAGTTCTAAATTCTCTATATTTATATAAAGCTGAGTGTATGTGTGTGTATCAAAGCTCCGCCCCCGGTAGTGGCATGGTAGGACAGGGACCCATCAGATCTAAGGTCACCTTGTCATGGTTTATGGGCAAACAGTTACTGGCCAATATGTGTACTAAGAACCTTACTTTACAAACATAAAATATGCCCAAACAAAATCACAAAATTTAATTTTTTCAAAAAACGCATGTTTTTATATTTTTTCTCAAATGCATAGGTGCTTTACTTCTATCTATCCATATGTGTATATACACACATGATTGGTAGTGATTGAGTGCTGCTGTGAACCTTTTTTTGTAGATAGATAGATATAAAAAGATGGAAAGATATAGGTAGTTGGATAGATAGATAGATAGACAGACAAACAGCCAGACAGACAGACAGATTGACACAGCATGGTCTTTTATAGCCACTGTTCCATGACATCACATAAGCCATTGTGACATCATCCTATGTAAATGAGCACATAACATAACAGGAAGACCAAAGCCACAGGGCAAGTCACATGATCAGATTGACTGATAGGCCTGAGTTTGACAACAGTTCTAAAGTCTCTATCTACTTATATAATCGGGAGTTGGGAATTCGGGCACTGTAGCCGAATCCCAAGCTCCTTTGTGCTACTACGAGTGATGACGCGCAGCGTCATCACGAGCCGCAGCTGCACTACACTTAAAAAAAAAAAAAAATATGCTCACCCTCCCTGAGCCCCCGCCGTCTCCGCCGTCTTCCTCCAGGCTTCCGGTGGCTGCCGCAGGCTCCGAGTGTCTGCAGAGCTCTGCTACTGCAGTCCAGGGCAGTCCAGGACCTGTGGTGATGTCACAGTCACGTGACACCAGGTTACTCCATGGTAACCTGGTGTCACGTGACTCTGACATCACCACAGGTCCTCAACTGCAGTAGCAGACCTGTGCTGACACCGGCAGCCTGTGGGAGCCACCGGGAGCTACACACAGCAGTGATCCCAGGAGCTGACAATCTGCACACAGGAGTGATCCCTGATCCCTGATCCCAGGAGCTGACACTCTACACACAGGAGTGATCCCAGGAGCTGACAATCTACACACAGGACTGATCCCAGGAGCTGACAATCTACACACAGGAGTGATCCCAGGAGCTGACAATCTACACACAGGACTGATCCAGGAGCTGACAGTCTACACACAGGAGTGATCCCAGGAGCTGACAATCTACACACAGGACTGAACCCAGGAGCTGACAATCTACACACAGGAGTGATCTCAGGAGCTGACAATCTACACACAGGAGTGATCCCAGGAGCTGACAGTCTACACATAGGAGTGATCCCAGGAGCTGACAATCTACACACAGGATTGATCCCAGGAGCTGACAATCTACACACAGGAGTGATCCCAGGAGCTGACAATCTACACACAGGACTGATCCCTGATCCCAGGAGCTGACAGTCTACACACAGGACTGATCCCTGGAGCTGACAATCTACACACAGGACTGATCCCAGGAGCTGACAGTCTACACACAGGACTGATCCCAGGAGCTGACAGTCTACACACACGAGTGATCCCAGGAGCTGACAGTCTACACACAGGAGTGATCCCAGGAGCTGACAGTCTACACACAGGAGTGATCCCAGGAGCTGACAATCTACACACAGGAGTGATCCCAGGAGCTGACAGTCTACACACAGGACTGATCCCAGGAGCTGACAATCTACACACACGACTGATCCCAGGAGCTGACAATCTACACACAGGACTGATCCCAGGAGCTGACAATCTACACACACAACTGATCCCAGGAGCTGACAATCTACATACAGGAGTGATCCCAGGAGCTGACAGTTTACACACAGGACTGATCCCAGGAGCTGACAGTCTACACACAGGAGTGATCCCAGGAGCTGACAATCTACACACAGGATTGATCCCAGGAGCTGACAATCTACACACAGGAGTGATCCCAGGAGCTGACAATCTACATACAGGAGTGATCCCAGGAGCTGACAATCTACACACAGGACTGTTCCCTGATCCCAGGAGCTGACAGTCTACACACAGGACTGATCCCTGGAGCTGACAATCTACACACAGGACTGATCCCAGGAGCTGACAGTCTACACACAGGACTGATCCCAGGAGCTGACAGTCTACACACACGAGTGATCCCAGGAGCTGACAGTCTACACACAGGAGTGATCCCAGGAGCTGACAGTCTACACACAGGAATGATCCCAGGAGCTGACAATCTACACACAGGAGTGATCCCAGGAGCTGACAGTCTACACACAGGACTGATCCCAGGAGCTGACAATCTACACACACGACTGATCCCAAGAGCTGACAATCTACACACAGGACTGATCCCAGGAGCTGACAATCTACACACACGACTGATCCCAGGAGCTGACAATCTACATACAGGAGTGATCCCAGGAGCTGACAGTTTACACACAGGACTGATCCCAGGAGCTGACAGTCTACACACACGAGTGATCCCAGGAGCTGACAGTCTACACACAGGAGTGATCCCAGGAGCTGACAGTCTACACACAGGACTGATCCCAGGAGCTGACAATCTACACACAGGAGTGATCCCAGGAGCTGACAATCTACACACAGGACTGATCACTGATCCCAGGAGCTGACAGTCTACACACAGGACTGATCCCTGGAGCTGACAATCTACACACAGGACTGATCCCAGGAGCTGACAGTCTACACACAGGACTGATCCCAGGAGCTGACAGTCTACACACATGAGTGATCCCAGGAGCTGACAGTCTACACACAGGAGTGATCCCAGGAGCTGACAGTCTACACACAGGACTGATCCCAGGAGCTGACAATCTACACACAGGAGTGATCCCAGGAACTGACAATCTACACACAGGACTGATCCCTGATCACAGGAGCTGACACTCTACACACAGGAGTGATCCCAGGAGCTGACAATCTACACACAGGACTGATCCCAGGAGCTGACAATCTACACACAGGAGTGATCCCAGGAGCTGACAATCTACACACAGGACTGATCCCAGGAGCTGACAGTCTACACACAGGAGTGATCCCAGGAGCTGACAATCTACACACAGGACTGAACCCAGGAGCTGACAATCTACACACAGGAGTGATCCCAGGAGCTGACAATCTACACACAGGAGTGATCCCAGGAGCTGACAGTCTACACACAGGACTGATCCCAGGAGCTGACAATCTACACACAGGAGTGATCCCAGGAGCTGACAATCTACACACAGGACTGATCCCAGGAGCTGACAATCTACACACAGGAGTGATCCCAGGAGCTGACAATCTACATACAGGAGTGATCCCAGGAGCTGACAATCTACACACAGGACTGATCCCTGATCCCAGGAGCTGACAGTCTACACACAGGACTGATCCCTGGAGCTGACAATCTACACACAGGACTGATCCCAGGAGCTGACAATCTACACACAGGAGTGATCCCTGATCCCAGGAGCTGACAATCTACACACAGGACTGATCCCAGGAGCTGACAATCTACACACACGACTGATCCCAGGATCTGACAATCTACACACTGGACTGATCCCAGGAGCTGACAATCTACACACACGACTGATCCCAGGATCTGACAATCTACACACTGGACTGATCCCAGGAGCTGACAATCTACACACACGACTGATCCCAGGAGCTGACAATCTACATACAGGAGTGATCCCAGGAGCTGACAATCTACACACAGGACTGATCCCTGATCCCAGGAGCTGACAGTCTACACACAGGACTGATCCCAGGAGCTGACAGTCTACACACAGGAGTGATCCCAGGAGCTGTCTCTCTACACTCTGTCCATCTCATGTCTCTCTACACTTTGTCCCTCTCATGTCTCTCTACACTCTGTCCCTCTCATGTCTCTCTACACTCTGTCCCTCTCATGTCTCTCTACACTCTGTCCCTCTGTCTCTCTACACTCTGTCCCTCTCATGTCTCTCTACACTCTCTGTAATGCGTGTATACTCTGTCTATACTGTGTGTATAATATGTGTAATCTCTGCATACTGTCTGTCTATACAATGTCTCATGTATGTATATACTGTGTGCTTCTCTCCTCACCCCTCCACTACTGAGCCGCTTCTCTCCTCACCCCTCCACCACTGACCCGCTTCTCTCCTCAACCCTACACCACTGAGCCGCTTCTCTCCTTACCCCTCCACCACTAAGCCGCTTCTCTCCTCACCCCTCCACCACTGACCCGCTTCTCCTCACCCCTCCACCACTGACACCCATCTCTCCTCACCCCTCCACCACTGAGCCGCATCTCTCATCACCCCTCCACCACTGAGCCGCATCTCTCCTCACTCCTCCACCACAGACACCCATCTCTCCTCACCCCTCCACCACTGAGCAGCATCTCTCCTCACCCCTCCACCACTGAACCGCATCTCTCCTCACCCCTCCAACACTGAGCCGCATCTCCCCTCACCCCTCCACCACAGAGCCGCATCTCTCCTCACCCCTCCACCACAGAGCCGCATCTCTCCTCACCCCTCCACCACAGACCCGCATCTCTCCTCACCCCTCCACCACAGACCCGCATCTCTCCTCACCCCTCCACCACAGAGCCGCATCTCTCCTCACCCCTCCACCACAGAGCCGCCTCGATACTCTGCTACCCACAGAGCCGCCTCGATACTCTGCTACCCACAGAGCCGCCTCAATACTCTGCTACCCACAGAGCCGCCTCGATACTCTGCTAGCCACACAGCCGCCACTATACTCTGCTACCCACACAGCCGCCTGTATACTCTGCTACCCACAGAGCCGCCTCTATATTCTGCTACCCACAGAGCCGCCTCTATACTCTGCTACCCACAGAGCCGCCTCGATACTCTGCTACACACACAGCCGCCTCGATACTCTGCTACCTACACAGCCGCCTCGATACTCTGCTACCCACACAGCCGCCTCGATACTCTGCTACCCACACAGCCGCCTCGATACTCTGCTACCTACACAGCCGCCTCGATACTCTGCTACCCACACAGCCGCCTCGATACTCTGCTACCCACACAGCCGCCTCGATACTCTGCTAGCCACAGAGCCGCCTCCATACTCTGCTACCCACAGAGCCGCCTCCATGCTCTACTACCCACTGACCCGCCTCTATACTCTGCTACCCACAGAGCCGCCTCTATACTCTGCTACCCACAGAGCCGCCTGTATACTCTGATACCCACTGACCCGCCTGTATACACACAATTCATTTCACCGCGCTCCCGATGCAATTGCATCAGGCCTTTTTACTAGTATTTATATAAAGCTGAGTGTATGTGTGTGTATCAAAGCTCCGCCCCCTGGTAGTGGCATGGTAGGACAGGGACCCATCAGATCTAAGGTTACCTTGTCATGGTTTATGGGCAAACAGTTACTGGCCAATATGTGTACTAAGAACCTTACTTTACAAAGATAAAATATCCCCCAAAAAAATCCCAAAATTTAATTTTTTCAAAAAACGCATGTTTTTATATTTTTTCTCAAATGCATAGGTGCTTTACTTCTACCTATCCATATGTGTATATACACACATGATTGGCAGTGATTGAGTGCTGCAGTGAACCTTTTTTTGTAGATAGATAGATATAAAAAGATGGAGAGATATAGGTAGCTGGATAGATAGATAGATAGATAGATAGATAGATAGATAGATAGATAGACAGACAGACAGACAGACAGACAGATAGATAGATAGACAGACAGACAGACAGATAGACAGACAGATTGACACAGCTGACAGGAGCTGACAATCTACACACAGGACTGATCCCAGGAGCTGACAATCTACACACAGGAGTGATCCCAGGAGCTGACAATCTACATACAGGAGTGATCCCAGGAGCTGACAATCTACACACAGGACTGATCCCTGATCCCAGGAGCTGACAGTCTACACACAGGACTGATCCCTGGAGCTGACAATCTACACACAGGACTGATCCCAGGAGCTGACAATCTACACACAGGAGTGATCCCTGATCCCAGGAGCTGACAATCTACACACAGGACTGATCCCAGGAGCTGACAATCTACACACACGACTGATCCCAGGATCTGACAATCTACACACTGGACTGATCCCAGGAGCTGACAATCTACACACACGACTGATCCCAGGAGCTGACAATCTACATACAGGAGTGATCCCAGGAGCTGACAATCTACACACAGGACTGATCCCTGATCCCAGGAGCTGACAGTCTACACACAGGACTGATCCCAGGAGCTGACAGTCTACACACAGGAGTGATCCCAGGAGCTGTCTCTCTACACTCTGTCCATCTCATGTCTCTCTACACTCTGTCCCTCTCATGTCTCTCTACACTCTGTCCCTCTCATGTCTCTCTACACTCTGTCCCTCTCATGTCTCTCTACACTCTGTCCCTCTCATGTCTCTCTACACTCTGTCCCTCTCATGTCTCTCTACACTCTCTGTAATGCGTGTATACTCTGTCTATACTGTGTGTATAATATGTGTAATCTCTGCATACTGTCTGTCTATACAATGTCTCATGTATGTATATACTGTGTGCTTCTCTCCTCACCCCTCCACTACTGAGCCGCTTCTCTCCTCACCCCTCCACCACTGACCCGCTTCTCTCCTCAACCCTACACCACTGAGCCGCTTCTCTCCTTACCCCTCCACCACTAAGCCGCTTCTCTCCTCACCCCTCCACCACTGACCCGCTTCTCCTCACCCCTCCACCACTGACACCCATCTCTCCTCACCCCTCCACCACTGAGCCGCATCTCTCATCACCCCTCCACCACTGAGCTGCATCTCTCCTCACTCCTCCACCACAGACACCCATCTCTCCTCACCCCTCCACCACTGAGCAGCATCTCTCCTCACCCCTCCACCACTGAACCGCATCTCTCCTCACCCCTCCAACACTGAGCCGCATCTCCCCTCACCCCTCCACCACAGAGCCGCATCTCTCCTCACCCCTCCACCACAGAGCCGCATCTCTCCTCACCCCTCCACCACAGACCTGCATCTCTCCTCACCCCTCCACCACAGAGCCGCATCTCTCCTCACCCCTCCACCACAGAGCCGCCTCGATACTCTGCTACCCACAGAGCCGCCTCGATACTCTGCTACCCACAGAGCCGCCTCAATACTCTGCTACCCACAGAGCCGCCTCGATACTCTGCTAGCCACACAGCCGCCACTATACTCTGCTACCCACACAGCCGCCTGTATACTCTGCTACCCACAGAGCCGCCTCTATATTCTGCTACTCACAGAGCCGCCTCTATACTCTGCTACCCACAGAGCCGCCTCGATACTCTGCTACACACACAGCCGCCTCGATACTCTGCTACCTACACAGCCGCCTCGATACTCTGCTACCCACACAGCCGCCTCGATACTCTGCTACCCACACAGCCGCCTCGATACTCTGCTAGCCACAGAGCCGCCTCCATACTCTGCTACCCACAGAGCCGCCTCCATGCTCTACTACCCACTGACCCGCCTCTATACTCTGCTACCCACAGAGCCGCCTCTATACTCTGCTACCCACAGAGCCGCCTGTATACTCTGATACCCACTGACCCGCCTGTATACACACAATTCATTTCACCGCGCACCCGATGCAATTGCATCAGGCCTTTTTACTAGTATTTATATAAAGCTGAGTGTATGTGTGTGTATCAAAGCTCCGCCCCCTGGTAGTGGCATGGTAGGACAGGGACCCATCAGATCTAAGGTTACCTTGTCATGGTTTATGGGCAAACAGTTACTGGCCAATATGTGTACTAAGAACCTTACTTTACAAAGATAAAATATCCCCCAAAAAAATCCCAAAATTTAATTTTTTCAAAAAAACGCATGTTTTTATATTTTTTCTCAAATGCATAGGTGCTTTACTTCTACCTATCCATATGTGTATATACACACATGATTGGCAGTGATTGAGTGCTGCAGTGAACCTTTTTTTGTAGATAGATAGATATAAAAAGATGGAGAGATATAGGTAGCTGGATAGATAGATAGATAGATAGATAGATAGATAGATAGATAGACAGACAGACAGACAGACAGACAGACAGATAGATAGATAGACAGACAGACAGACAGATAGACAGACAGATTGACACAGCATGGTCTTTTATAGCCACTGTTC
>JARQOC010000003.1:132808290-132830790 GCA_033576535.1 Allobates femoralis | reverse complement strand
TAGATAGATAGATAGATAGATAGATAGATAGATAGATAGATAGATAGATTGACACAGCATGGTCTTTTATAGCCACTGTTCCATGACATCACATAAGCCATTGTGAAATCATCCTATGCAAATGACCACATGACATCACAGGAAGTCCAAAGCCACAGGGCAAGTCACATGATCAGATTGACTGATAGGCCTGAGTTATACAACAGTTCTAAAGTCTCTATATTTATATAAAGCTGAGTGTATGTGTGTGTATCAAAGCTCCGCCCCTGGTAGTGGCATGGTAGGACAGGGACCCATCAGATCTAAGGTTACCTTGTCATGGTTTAAGGGCAAACCGTTACTGGCCAATATGTGTACTAAGAACCTTACTTTACAAAGATAAAATATCCCAAAAAAAAATCCCAAAATTTAATTTTTTCAAAAAACGCATGTTTATATATTTTTTCTCAAATGCATAGGTGCTTTACTTCTACCTATCCATATGTGTATATACACACATGATTGGCAGTGATTGAGTGCTGCTGTGAACCTTTTTTTGTAGATAGATAGATATAAAAAGATGGAAAGATATAGACACAGATAGACAATGATGGGATTGGATGTCTGTGCTCGGTGTATACGTGTAATATATAATGTTTGTGTCACATACCGTGTGTTGCACGTATGTAACATCCACATTCATAAATCCCAGCAGCACAGATGAGAGTTCCTAGGAGTAAACAGGTCGGCAATCGCCCAACAAACGAGCAAAATGCGGCTCATCATTGGGTGATTGGATGTTTATGGAGGAACAAAAATCCTTGCTCTCGACAGCACATCCCCTGCTGCAAACTGCAGAAGTGCTGCCGATAACATGATCCTGTAGAGTCCAGACTGCTCTACCGGTGATTGTTCTGCACTCATCATTCTTCATCATCCTTTGTAAAAAGTCCGGAAACAAGCGCTGAATGACTTGAATATTATAAATCGCGCTCATTCACCAATCTGAATTTGGTGCTTGTACATGTAACCCAAATGTCTGAGTGTGACAGTGCAATATGTCAGCATTTAGGGCCCACTATAACCTTTTGCCCAGGGTCCCACTTTGCCTAAAACCGGCCCTGCTAAGGAGTATAAAATTACTAAATTAGTTTTTTTTAGCAATCTGCCAAGGCATACAGAAACACTCTTGTGACTTAAATGGAGCAGTATAAAGGAACCAGATAACTTTAGCTATAGACAACAGAGCAAGTTACATAAAAAGAACATGGAAATACACAATGCTGTTCATTATAGCTCACAGATTTATAGAGACACAGTTGAATGCCATATCCCATATCCCTATAAAATGGGATCAGCAGCAATTCCATAGCATTTCAAGTAACCCAATAAATTACAAATGAAGAACCAAAGTCAGTTCAACAATATTGAATTAAATACTATAAGATAATATAAAATGAAATGAAGTGCTGCTACATCCCTATACTATATAAGCCACACTAATGGCAGGAGAGCAATAAAAGCACAGAAAGCGGTTCAAAAAGGGAAGAGAATTTTTCAGAAAGGAGAGAAAAAGTAAAGTAAGAATAAAACAAGTTATAAGCAGCTAAAGGACAACTGCCATATCAAGTTTTTCATTCAAACCTAAACCACCCTGTGCTCCTGTATCTAAAATCCACCTAGCTTCCTTGCGTAAAAGAGCTTTATGGAGATCACCTCCTTTTCATGTAAATGGCACTTTTTCAATGCCAGCAAAAGTCAAGACATTAGGATTCCCATCATGGCACTCACAAATGTGTTGTATTAGCCTCATGGAGCCTTTTCCTGAAGAGATTGAATTGAAATGTTCCCAAACCTAACAAAATATAAAAACGGTCACAAGGACAAAAAATAATGTACCGTATACTACCCAGCTAGTACGACAGTTAATCAAAGATTTTACAGAGCAATGGACGCTACCCATCTGGAGAGACTTGTTTATTTTATAGAAACCGCACCAGGGGCAATTACCACATCTATAATTCCCTATTGGTTTACATTTATTAAGCCAGTTGCTATGTTCTCCAGGTTGTATACTTTTATGAACAAGAATATCACCCAGATTTTTACAGCGCCTATAGGTTATTACTGGGGATCTAATTTAATGATTTCTTCATCAGAATTCACAATGTGCCGTCTGTGCCTAGCCGCAAAATGGAAGGCTCCCTCATCTCCTTCCTTAACTGAATTGCTCCATAAGATCAATTGGATCTTTCACCAGGAATATCACTTAGCACTAAATGGGCCGACCAGACGGACAATTCACGATAGATGGAGTGTTTGGGCCTCCCACCCGGGAGCTGCACCGGTCCCTTGGGGCCTCCTCCAGCCCTCTTGCCCTGCGGGCCCACCGAGTTAGAAGAAATGGTTAGAAGAACCGGTCTCCCCTGTGAGATGCCTGTTCAGAGGAAGTCATCACACATAGTGTTTTCAGCTTAATCGGATCCTTAGATACCCTACATATAACCAGAGAGTTGAACGTTCCTCGTCTGGTGCGGCAGTCATTGCGAGTTTCCCTCCCTCCCCATCTCACCCCCATCCCTGGTTCCGAACACATCTCCCCTCTCTGCTTCCCTTTCTCTTATCTCTTTTATTTTCTTTATCCCCTTTATGACCTTTGATTGTTATATTTTGGTATTTTATATTGTCCTTCTGACGGTTCTCCCGGATATGATTCCGACAGAGAACCACTACTGTTATGTATGTTTGTTGCTCAATTTATGCAAAAAAATTTTTATCTTTCAATAAAAATTTAATGTTTAAAAAAAAAAAAGAATTCACAATGTGCCAAAGACGTTTTATGGCAGCAGCAATAGAACTAAATATGGGACTAAATTTATGGTTAAAAATTACCAATGTGGGAATCAGGATATTTTCTTCCGGTATTCTTTACTTTCTGTCGTGCATTTTTTAGAGTAGACTAAGGATAACCCCTGTGTAGGAGGGCCGATTCCAATTCATTTGCTTGTTATTCATAGCCATTATCTGTATTATTAATTCGTCTTAATCTTAAGAATTGACTAAAGGGCAATGCAAGGCGGGCATATAGGGGGTGCGCAATTTTATAATGCAATAACGAATTGGTGGCTGTTTTTTTCTTGAACACAGAACGTATTAACCTATCATTAGATATTTCAATATTTACATCAACAAACTCAATTTTATGACCTCCAAAGGAACAAGTAAAAAGCATGTTATATGAATTATTGTTATTCAAATACTCCATAAATTGGTGAAAAATGGATTATCCACCTTCCCATACTATAAACACATCATCCACATATCTCAAGTAGTGCCTAATGTGTTTAATGAAGGGATTGTCCGTGGAGTAAATGTAAACTTCTTCAAATTTAGCAAGAAAAAGATTAGTGAGGGTACAAGTGACAGGCGTTACCCCCATCGCTGTACCCTCGCATTGTTGATACCACTTGTTCAAAATGCTGAAGGCATTGTTTTCAGCACAAAATTAAGGGATTCGCAAATAAAATTAATTACATCTAAAGTACTACCTGAGTCCTCCAGTATTTGTCTTATAACGTCTACACATAGATGTTGCGGGATACGTGTATAAAGACTTTCTATGTCTAATGAGACTAATGTAAAATCTTTTTGCCACTGAATATCGTCCAACATTGACACAAAATCGCTTGTGCCTTTGACATAGGATGGTATGCTCTGTAAAAATGGGTGTAGGAACCAGTCTAAATATTTAGATAAATGCTCAGTAATAGAACCGCACCCAGACACTATGGGTCTACTTGGTGGACTGTGCTCATTCTTGAGAACTTTTGGGAGATTATACCAATGAGGTTTTGAAGGTGACGTTGGAAACAGCTTTTCTGCCTTCTTTTTAGATATCACGTTTAATTCCACATATTTTCACAAAAGCATGCACAATTTATTTTGAATGCTGACAGTGGGATCTCTAGGGAGGGGTTTGTATGTGGCTATGTTATTTAACTGTCTCAAAGATTCAGAAATACAATAATCTCTATCTAGTAAAACAACCCCCATCCTATGTCAGCCTTTCTAAATATGACATGCTGCCATTGACTCATAGTGGTGAGAGCTTTACTTTCCATATCAGACAGATTTTTGGTAGGGGTAGGATAAATCAGAGCATAGATATCTCTATCTACCATTTCTTCAAAAAATGTCTATACTATTCCCGGGACTTATTGGTGGAACAAAAGAAGATTTTATTCCACCAGTAAAGGATGGTCTATTATAAACAACATTAGAGATGTCACAAGTGGGATCATTGATCCTGAGTAACGTCAGAATATCAGAACTTGTACTGGAAGAATTATTATCAGGAAAAAATCCTAGCAGTCCTAGGAAGCTACTGTAGGTCGATTTTAGATACAGGAGCACAGGGTGGTTTAGGTTTGAATGAAAAGCTTGATATAGCAGTTGTCCTTTAGCTGCTTATAACTTGTTTTATTCTTACTTTACTTTTTCTCTCCTTTCTGAAAACTTCTCTTCCCTTTTTGAACCGCTTTCTGTGCTTTTATTGCTCTCCTGCCATTAGTGTGGCTTATATAGTATAGGGATGTAGCAGCACTTCATTTCATTTTATATTATCTTATAGTATTTAAGTCAATATTGTTGAACTGACTTTGGTTCTTCATTTGTAATTTATTGGGTTACTTGAAATGCTATGGAATTGCTGCTGATCCCATTTTATAGGGATATGGGATATGGCATTCAACTGTGTCTCTATAAATCTGTGAGCTATAATGAACAGCATTGTGTGTTTCCATGTTCTTTTCATATAACTTGTTCTATTGTCTATAGCTAAAGTTATCTGGTTCCTTTATACTGCTCCATTTTAGTCAGAAGAGTGTGTTTCTGTATGCCCTGGCAGATTGCTAAAAACCAAATTTAGTAATTTTTTCTACTCCTTAGGTCTTTTAAATATCTGAGCGTTACAATTAATACGCTTAGTTTACTCTATACTGACATCTTGTGGTCATGTTACACCATACAGTCTTTCTTTATTCTCCGCATTGTAAAAGAGGACTGTGGTTTACATCACTATGGTAACATAAAAACAAATGCCATGTTGTTTAATTATATGAGTATTCTAAAACTGTTGTATTCATCGCCAAACTTTTGTCTTCTCTCGCAAATTGATGATGTTCATGTTACTTTTCTTGGCATGTATGTAGGCAATGTTTATATATAATTATATACTCCTCCCCCTTTATACCGGTATCGACGTAGGTAGACACCTCCTATTTGAGGAGTGTCACCACACCTTTTACCTTACACAGGACCCACAGAAGCGTCTACAACACGAAACGGTGTACCGTGGTCCTACCTGCACCCACTCCCTCCCTGCACCATGTACCCCAGATTGAAATAAATCTCTGACACGAATTTGAAGACCAGAGAGTGCGGCTTTTTTTTTCCACTTTGCTGCAATGTCTCTGCTCACCACAATGCAGCAGAGCTGCAGACCTTCACTGGACATAATGATGTGGATTACCTTTGAGCGTATGTTTGGGCTTAATGAATGGGTGAAAGGGGGTGTCTTAGTGTTTTATTTTAAATAAAGGATTTTTCTGTGCTTTAAGAATTTACTTACAGGATTGGCAATGTGCAGGTCTCAAAGAGACCTTACTGTTACCAATCCAGGGCTTGATGACAGCTGTCAATTCTCAGCTGTCATTAAGACCTTCTATTACTCTGATTACCACCGCACCAGGGCATCGGGTCGAGCCGTCTAAAGCACCAGGATTTTGCGCTTCTAATGAATGTGACAATTTCTGGGGCGGCTGTGGGCGCCTATTCTTACCCTGGGGGGACAATAACTGTGTGCCTTCCCAGGGTAAGAATACCAACCCCCAGCCATGTGTTTTATCTTGGCTGAGTATAAAATTGGGGGGGAAGTCCTACTATGCTGGGTTTTTTAATCATTTATTTAAATAATTTTAAAAACCTGCATGGGGTCTCCATGTTTGATATTCAGCCAATATAAAGTGGACAGCTGGGGGTTGCAGGTTACAGCTGGCCGCATTATCTGTGCTAAGTATTAATATACAGAGGATCTTTACACAATTTTATTTTTACTTTGTTTTTATACACCTATGGCGGCAGGTTCGTTGCTAACATACTAATATACATGGCAACCAATCACAGATACCAGCACAATAAGTGAGAGGGCAATAATCAATCAAAGATGCTGTTACAGAGAGTGGGCATCTGTGATTGAATGTTGGAGTCAGTGCAGTGAATAAACATGAAGTTAATGAGCGGGAGACTGGTAAGTTTAAAGGTGGGGTTACACGTGGCAATATCGTTCCGATATCGCCATTCAATGGCGCGGGAGCGCGCATTTAGTGCACGTTTCTCCCGCATTGCATAGGAGGTTTACACATTGCGATTTCAGGATCCAACGTCCGTACGATGTCTACGCCCCCAACCCAGGAACGACCATTTAACATGGGAGTGAATGGGTGACGTTGAACTTCACATCGGAGTTGGGCTGTCACACAGCACGATCCGGCTCCAATCTCCATTCAATATCGGAGCATTGAATAGCACGCTCATTCAATCCCCGATATCGCATTGACATCGTTCCTGCATCGTATTGGACGTTCACACCATACAACGCAGGAACACTATCGGCTCCAACGATCGAACCACGTGACGTTTCATTGAAACTGGACGCCGATATCGCAACGTGTAAAGTGGCCTTAAGTCTCATGTTTTTATCATAATTTTGCTTATTTTTGCAGCTCTCCCTGCGGAACCCAAACAGTAACACAGACTTCTCAGTAAAGTCCATGTTCGGGTCCATGCCCAAATACTAGGTGCTTAGTATAGATACAATTTTACAGTTTGAGTTCTCCCATTATGACAACAATATTCACAGTGCCAAACAACTGTAAAGCCCCTTTCACATCTGCGTTTAAGAGTAATTTGTGGATGATCCGGCAGATGTCGCCGCATCTACCGTGTAACGGCCGACCTGCAGCAACGATCTGGCAAGCTCAATTCATTATCTATGAGGCTTGCGGTTGGGTGTGGCAACTATTGCTGAATCCGGCACTTGCGGTGCCACAAAAAAAAATGCTGCTATCAGCGTTTTTTTTTGGGTGGCCGCAAGTGCCGTACATGCCAGATCTGGCAATGCCTCATTTGCCCATGAGCCCCATAGACAATGCATGGGGCTTGCTGGATCGGTGCTGCCGTTACACGGCAGATCCAGCAGATGAGGCGACATCTGCCGGGAATTACACTTTCCCGCAGATGTGAAAGCACTCTACGTCTGTCAGAATGTGGAGCACAGATAATGTCAGTAGGCTTTTGCTGTTCTCTAAGGGCCCTTTCACACTAGCGTTTTTAAATAAATGCGGAAGATCCGGTCAAAAAAACGCATCTGCCGCATTTTCCGCCTAATGGCTGCACCTGCGGCACAGTTGTAGTAAGCCCCATGCATTGTCTATGGGGTTTGCGGTAAATGTGCGGCAGACGCGGGAAGTGCGATTTCGGCAGATGCGGACGCGAAAAAAAAAAACGCAGCTGACCGCGTTTTTTCTTGCGGCCGCTTCTGCCTCAACTGCCGAAACCGCACTTGCCGCATCTGCCGCACACTTACCGCAAGCCTCATAGACAATGCATGGGGCTTGGCGCAACTGTGCCGCAAGTGCAGCCGTTAGGCGGAAAATGCGGCAGATCCGGTCAAAATACCGCATTTTTTCAAAAACGCCAGGGTGAAAGCACCCTAACTCATTTATAAAAACAAACACTCTACTTACCTTCCTCAGCTCTCACAACATGCAGCCTCCTCCTCTGTAGGTTGACAGCTGACTTTGATGTTCTGTTCAGGCAACACATGAAATCACTACCATGTGACATCAATATGAGGCATGCTGACATCAGCTGCCAGCCTGTGACTGGCTGATGGCGTGTATTGTGGTTTAGGCCTGAGCCGCAATACACTTCAGTTAAATATGCCTCCTTGGATCCAGCCAGGAGTGTACCCACCGAGGAGCGGGGGAGGGGCAGCCAGGGTGACCCCCTCCACTGTGCAGGTGCGAGTATGCCTGTCAATCAGCGGCCGTCCACAGGAGGAGTGGCAGGTTTGAAACAGAGGTGAAGGTTTTGCAGGCAGGGGGGTGGTGAGGACCCATATACACCAGACCAGCGAGCAGACCTCCCAGACCTTTTAAGATGTGTTCACTTCCCATCCACTACCTGTCTTCCCCCACTGTCCCATGGCTGCCTGAGCCATCCCACTGCCTGCGTTCATGGATTATATGATGTTGCAATTAGAACTCAATTTTTTGTAAAACATAACACAACAATAAAATTATAATGAACAGAGTCTCAAAAAGGAAAAAGTACAAAACCATAGAATGACAGAATCTTAAAACTGAAAAATTACAAAAACCTAGAAAAACTTGAAAAACAGTCGCTACGGCGCTTAGTCCTTTCACCGCTGACTGAAGAAAGGTTATTTAGTGAAGTGTCTTCGCCACAACCAGTCCTGTGGTTTTATTGGTCCATATTTAGTCCAAGGTTCAAGCAATTTGTAAAAGTTCATACAGTAAGTCCTGTAGGCACGGTATTGCATTGTTACCGTACTTAGTTGCATAGAAAACAAAACACATTTACATTTTAAACTGCTTAACTGTCTATTTAACGCATATTTCTCCTAACTAACACTTTAGCTAGGCATTACTACTAAACATTCACACCTATGACAAATTATAACTACTCACGCAATTTAAGTGGGTTAACTTTTGTCTATTTATATTAAAGCATAATACAGTTCTGCTTACTCCTGGTGAGTAGGTAGGGCAACCTTAAGGGAACTTGCAGCTCTGTCTCTGGCTGCCGAGTCTGATGCAGCGATCGGGTCTGAAGCTGCTGCTGGCTGTCTGTCAGGGCTTGGCACTGCAGCCACCTCCAGCTCTACAGTCACTGACCTTACTGGTTCTGGAATCCTCGCCGGGCAACTGGGGAGTTGTCTCCTCGACCCCATGTGCCAGAGCCCTCCGGGCACCGCTAGCTAGGGCGCCTCTACAGTTCTCTGCTCTCCAGAACTCCTGCTCCACCGGGGCACCTGGTCCGGGTCTAGCTCAGGCAATTGGCTCTGGCCCTTCTCCAGTGAGCTGGGGGAGTCCTCTGATGCCACCTCACACTCTGAGTCACCTTGGCCTTGCTCCGCCATCTTGGACACCATGCGGACGATGAAGTTCCCACCACTCCATCTGCAGTTCACGCCAGAGCCTGGGTCTGCCTCCTCCCTTCATGGGCATGACTCTTCTCTTTCATCATCGGTCACGCCCCTGGGCTCAGTGACAGAGTTTGTTGGTCCGCCCTCTCCGACTCTTGAAGGGTGAAGGGGGCATAGGCCATCTTTCGCTCTGCGTGCTGGACTGGCCCATGGTGGGGGACCGTTGCACGCCCCCCAGCCAGCACATGCTTTCAGTCTCTTAGTGACACCATTGCTCAGGCCCAACAAGCACATTCTCTTTGTTGTAGTCCGTAAGGCGCACAAGACCCGGAGATACCGGGTCGGTAGATCCTGTTCTTGATGCCAAAGCTGACCCCAGCGGGGGCCGTGGGATACTCGGAGCCGGCCCTCTCTTGACATCCGCCACCACATCACGTGTGGTACTAAGGGGGTCATTTATATGGCTGAATGCCCCTGTGGCAAAATTTATGTCGGTATGACGACAAGAGAATTACGTGTACGGGTACGTGAGCACGTGCTGGATATTGAGAAAGGAGCGGCAGCAGAGGATCTGTCAGTCTTGAAGACTATCCCGAGACACTAATATCTTAAGCACCAAAGTAATTCCAGTTTATTGAAAGCAGTAGGTATAGATAGGGTTAATATGGGACAGAGAGGAGGCAACATGGGTAAACTGTTGGGAAGGATAGAAAGTAAATGGATCTATAGATTAAATTGTGTCACACCAAATGGGTTAAATGAAAATTTGGGATTTGGGGCATTTTTGTAGGTACATAAGATTCGGTTGTTCTCTGATTGACAATGTTTCGTCGACACCTCTGTCTCAGGAGGCGGTCATTCATTTACTAACAACATAAGTTCTTGTTTCATTGATTTTAACGGTGTGTGTTTTTTTATTCTTTACAGTTATTTCACATCGTAATGTAGCACTTTATGATTTTGTGTCCTGTTCTGGACTTGAACTGAGGCTGGAAGATCGGAGGATGTGCGTGATGCCCTAGTGACTGAACGGACTGTGGGGGTGGATTTACTTTCTTCTTAGTTTTTCACTTATAATTATGCAAACTAGGGATGAGCGAGTCTACTCGCTAGGACTCGTTACTCGGCGATTCTTAAGGGACTCGCTGGACTCGGTAATCGGCGAGTCTTTTAGCGAATACTCGCTCAGTAACGAGTCCAATGCAAGTCAATGGCAATCTTAGTTTTGTCAGAGTTTACTTTATCTCACTCGCTAGACTCGCTAGACTCGCTCTATCACATCGCTATATAGCTTGAATCTCCCCAAACAGCAGCGAGTCTGAGCGAGTCTACGAGTCCGAATCCTAGCGAGTCTGCGATTCCGAGTCCTGTATTCTCTATTCGGGACTCGCGAATCCAGAATCTTTTATGTTACTAGTCAGCATTGCGTGTTAGGTCAGAAAACTTGTGAAGAAGGACAAGCATCTTAGCCAATCATAGTCAGTAATGCCATAGCAGCTTTGGTTGTGTCAGGACTATGATTGGCTGCTGTCCATCGTGATGCCTATGTCATCTATGACAGGCAAGGCAGTATATAAGGCTTGCCCCCGCCATTTTGGGCACATTCCTGAGAAGAGCTGACCTAGTGCAGGGAGACTTGGAGCAGATCTAGGGACAGTTAGGCAGTGTAGGAGTCACACATAACCCAAAAGTTCTTTTCAGAACTACCAGGACGGAGGATTGCTGTACAGGACTGTAAGGAAGGGAGATAGGAGCAGCCTTACAGTGAATCCAGCACCATCCTCAGAGCTTAGTTCACCCAGCTTTCCGCAGAGCTGTAATCCTAAGCTTTTTCTTATTTTTGGCACTAGTCTACCAAATAATTTTGGTGCCATTTTTCCACAAAAAATTTCCTGTGCCAGTGCGTTGCTGTACGGTGTCCTGCCTGCAGCTCGCACGGTACTTGTAACATTTTACGCAGCCAGCACCGCAGCCTAATAGTGCCTGGTTCTGCGTACTAAACAATTTTTTCCTGTGCCAGTGCGTTGCTGTACGGTGTCCTGCCTGCAGCTCGCACGGTACTTGTAACATTTTACGCAGCCAGCACCGCAGCCTAATAGTGCCTGGTTCTGCGTACTAAACAATTTTTTCCTGTGCCAGTGCGTTGCTGTACGGTGTCCTGCCTGCAGCTCGCACGGTACTTGTAACATTTTACGCAGCCAGCACCGCAGCCTAATAGTGCCTGGTTCTGCGTACTAAACAATTTTTTCCTGTGCCAGTGCGTTGCTGTACGGTGTCCTGCCTGCAGCTCGCACGGTACTTGTAAACTTGCACGCAGCCAGCACCGCAGCCTAACAGTGCCTGGTTCTGCGTATAAACAATTTTTTCCTGTACCAGTGCGTTGCTGTACGGTGTCCTGCCTGCAGCTCGCACGGTACCATCCATCTGTCTTAAAATATCGCAGGGTGCTTTCACATCTGCGTTTTTCGTAATTCGCGGCAGATGCGGTGAAAAAACCGCATCTGCCGCGTTTACCGCATAACCGTTCCACTTGCGGCGCGGTTGCGGTTTTTTCTATGCAAAGTATAGGCATACTTGCGGCAGGTGCGGCTTACTGCGGTTTTTTTCGCGGCCGCACCTGCCGCAAGTGCAAAACCGCACTTGCCGCACCTGCCGCAAGTATGCCTATACTTTGCATAGAAAAAACCGCAACCGCGCCGCAAGTGGAACGGTTATGCGGTAAACGCGGCAGATGCGGTTTTTTCACCGCATCTGTCGCTAATTACGAAAAAACGCAGATGTGAAAGGGCCCTAAGCCTCTAGTGTGTACCTTTCACGAAATAGTACCTGCTACTTGTTTTACAAGCCCCCAGAAAGCCACCAGAAATTATAAAATGTTTGCTTTTACAGCATGGTGTGTGTCCGAGAATCGCTTCCCCCTCCCATCATCGGCTCCAAATAAGAGAAAAACCTGCGAGTTTGGACTCGCACACTTTCAGAGACACATCAGCGATTTGGAAATAGCATTATTCGTTATTACTCGGTTCCCTATTCATTAACATTGGACTCGCTAGACTCGCAACGAGTAGCGAGTCCTGGGCTCGGACTCGTGCGGGTCTAGCGATTCCGAGTAATTTAGGACTCGCTCATCCCTAATGCAAACATTTATGTATATTAAGATACTTCCCTATATGTGGCATTATAATATTAGTATGCTTCTATATGTTTTATTTAGCTGAGATATTGTATTACATTTTGGTATGCACAGCACATTGCATTTTATAGCAACTAAATTTAAGCATTTTGCACAATGAATCAAGTGTGAGATATATATACAATGACAGAGCACTTATTCTATGTATAGCAGTAGTGACAAGCACTTTTATACTTTAGATCCACCAGCAATATCCTTCCAAAAACACTAGATGGCGTAGCATCGCTCTTAGGCATTGCCTCCCACCCGCCCTTGTCGCCCGTGCAGTGTGATTAGTCTCCGGCCCCGCCCATTTCCGGCGCGTCGGCCGTGAGCGACGGTGGCGCGCAGAAGCGCGTCACTCTAGCTTGCGGTCCAAATACAGGAAGTGCACGGGTGCACGTGATCGGAGGCTGTCACGTGACACGCGGCGCAGTAATGGCGCGGATGGGCGGTAATGCACACCAGCTCCAGGGTGAGCTAATGGAACGCTCTATATAAGACCGTCAGGGGAGCATTATAACTGGCACACTGACCCCCTGAAGAAGTCTCACCAGACGAAATGTCGTCGGGGTGATAAGGAGCTCTAACCACTCAGGTCAGTACCATCTGCAGCAGGGTGACTTATGGGCAAATTGTCCTAGTATACACTTATTGGCTAGTATTTGGACCAGTAATTAAGGAGGAATCCACATTTCATGTTAATATGGAGTTAATTCTGGACTGGGCATAGTTTACCTATGGATATGACTATTGTGCAATTTCCTGTGCTACATTATAGCTTACAGGCAATTATAGTAGGTTTCTATAGGTGCCACTGAGCTTATACTGCATAATTCTGCTAAAATTGAGAGAGCTCAGTTTTTGATATCTGTTGTTGGCCATGATATGATGGAAAAAGTGCTGAGTACCAGAGGCTAATGGTGATATGGGATGTCATCTGTCATCCTAAGCTTGACTGAGTAAGGTTATCTCCGGTGTGAGCCTGGAGGTACCCAATACAAAATTCTGACCTCTTTTTGATCTTCCTTAATTGATGTTTATTTCTGTTTCCTCATTTGATGACTGTATTGTCTTTCGTGTTATAGCTGTAATTAAATTGCATTGTCATGCTTTTATTAAGCTCTTTAATAAAGAAATTGTGATTTTAAAGACATTCCATAGTCCCTACGGGGTCTTTTTTGATAAATTGTCCTGATGAGGAATGCGTTTGAATTAATAAGGTTGTGATTTATGTCCTCGGACGCCTGCAGGGCTGTAGGATGTCACAGTGGCGTGACCTGGGCCGTGGTCCCCTATTGGGCGGTCAGTTAAAAAAAACAAGGAATTGAGAAAGGGGTAGAAAGCAAAGGAAAAAGTCAAATTAAAAGTTTGTTGTGACGCCACCCGTGGAAGTCGGCCAGTAGGGGCCGCTTCTGCGGTCCGGGACCTCTAGGGATAGTGGAGTTGCAGCTGTGATGGTTTAGTTCCCCACGAGAGCAGGTCCCCAGGACATCCGGAGTTGAAGTGATTGAAGGCCAGCGGGGCACAGCTAGCTGTCAGCAGGGTCAAGACAGGCCCCCTGCAGTCTGTGCGGTTTAGCAGTCTCCAGGCGCAAGAGTCTCACGCAGTCTGAGTTCCAACCCGGTTTACTTGTCTTCTGTTGTCAGGCACTTCAAGTTACAGCTCAAGTACAGTGGTGGCCCAGGTAGTCCTTGGCACCCAGGATGGCTTGTCAAGTGCACCCCCTTTTGTGTTCCTCTCTTCCTGGGCTGTCCTCTCTCTCAGTGCTGTCTGTTCTCCGTCTTCCTGCAGGCGCCACTGCACACAGAGCCCCAGTCTAGCAGCCACGGGCCTTCTTGGGAGACCGACTGGGTTTCTGGCCCTAGTACGGCTGCCTTCCCTGCGCTGTGTCGGGACTTGACCACAGCTCTTGGAGATCCCGTGACCCCCGATTCTGTGGTTGGAGCTTGGAGCCTTCCTGAGACCTTCAGAGCCGGGACCCTGGTTCTCACCCTATCCTTCCACTTCACTGCAGATTTGGGTGCACGGGTGGATCGCTCACTGCCCACGCCCCTAGGACTCCCTCCGTTTTTCTGTAATCCGTAGCCCCGGGATAGGCCTCATCGTGATTCGGGCCTCTGGGTCCGTTCTCCCTCTCTTCATCCTCTCTGTCTCATGTCCTCTTCCGACAGACTACTTCCCGTGGTGTTGTTTCTTTGTTCTCTTTCTTTCCATAACCACTTCCCGCTCACTTCCCACCCACCACCTGTCTCCCCCCGCTGTCCCATAGTTGCCTGAGCCATCCCACTGCCTGAGTTCACCTGCTCGCTAATAGTGGCGACCAGACCACAGGGGCGCCACAGATGCAGCAGGGGAGACAATAAAAGTTAATTTCTGAAGTATGAGGGGGACGTCTGGGCACATAGAGGGGTTCCAAGAACCCCACTTATATAAAGTTAAAGCTGGTGGGCACAGTTTAGAATGCCCAAACAAGTTGACAGGCTCCCTTTAACCTTAACTTATACATTGCTAGAATCTACTATATAATTGTCTAAGGCGTCTGTCAGTCACAGAAATCGCACGCCAGACAGAGGCCGCTCATTGGTGGCCGCTGGAGGCGTGCAAATTCAAAGTTCGAATTTTGCGCCAATTTGCAGTCCGGCGACAGCGGCGCTTTAACGCCGCTGTCGCCGGGATACACGGGACCAGTTGACGGTGGCCTGCCCACGCTCCATACCACGTTCCACTGCCCTGCCAGTGCTTCCCCCTCCGCTCCTCCTGTCCTGCCCGCGCTCCATACCCCGCTCCTCTGCCCTGTCTGCGCTCCTGCTCCCCACGTCCCCCTGCTCCTTAGGGCTACTTCTTTAGTGATTTGATTTCGCAGTGCATTATACACTGCGAAATCAAATGTAAAATAAAGACAAGTGTATTAAAAAATAATAAAGATTGTTATACTTACCTCTCCGACGAGTGTTCAGTAACCGGGAGCAGTAGCAGGCAGTGTTCTGCTAGGACCTTGCATGATGTCAGAATGACATCGGCATTCGGCACTGTGATCGGCCCGTTTGCGGTCATGTGATATGCGCGTTACATATCACATGACCGCGAGAGGGCCAATCACAGTGCCGAACGCCGATGTCATTCTGACGTTGTGCAAGGTCCTAGCAGGACACTACCTGCTACTGCTCCCGGTTACCGAGCATTCCATCCTGTAACCCCCCCGACTCCATCCTGCTCCCCCGCCGGCTCCATCCTGCCCCACCATCGACTCCATCCTGCCCTGATCGCTCCTGCCTGCTCCCCCCCCAGCCCCATCCTGCCCCCCCTGGCTCCATCCCGCCCCCCACCCCAGGCTCCATCCTGCCCTGATCGCTCCATCCTGCCTCCCCCCAGCTCCATCCTGCCCCCCCCCCCCCCCCCGCCGGCTCCATCCTGCCCCCCCCGGCTCCATCCTGCCCTGCTCGCTCCATCCTCCCCACCGGCTACATCCTGCCCCCCCCCGCCGACTACATCCTGCCCCCCCCCGCCAGCTCCATCCTGCCCCCCTCCCCGCCGGCTCCATCCTGTCCCCTCGCCGGCACCATCTTGGCCCCCCGCTGGCTCCATGCTGCCGCCCCTCCGGCTCCATTCTGCACCGCTGGCTCCATCCTGCCCCCCTCCCCCGGCTCCATCTTGCCCCACCCCACCGGCTCCATCCTGCCCCCCCCGCCAGCGCCATCCTGGCACCCGCTGGCTCCATGCTGCCGTCCCCTGGCTCCATTCTGCATCGCTGGCTCCATCCTGCCCCGCTCGCTCCATCCTACCCCGCTCGCTCCATGCTGCTCCCCCGCCACCACTCTGCCCCCCCCGTCACCATCCTGCCCCCGTCACCATCCGGCTTCCCCCCCCACCACCATCCTGCCCCCCTGCTCATTCCTGCACCCCTGCTCCATCCTGCCACCTTGGCAGTTAGCGGTCATGTGATCGGTTTCCCAGGCAACGACAGGTCCTAAAGGCCTGTAGGACCCAAAAGACGGAGGTGGAGCGAGCCGGCGGACAGGTGAGTATCCTCACTGAGGATTTTTTTATTTTTACTCTTACTGTGGAGGAGCCAGGAGGAGCAGGGGGGCCGCGGCGAGCGGAGTATCGCCATCTACCATAGTGCTGCTATACATGTACTGTAATGTACCGCCATATACCATAGCGCTGCTATACATGTGCTGTAATGTACCGCCATATACTGTAGCGCTGCTATACATGTACTGTAATGTACCGTCATATATTATAGTGCTGCTAAACATGCACTGTAATGTACCGCCATATACTATAACATTACTATACATGTACTGTAATATACCGCCATATACTATAGTGCTGCTATACATGTACTATAATGTACCGCCATATACTATAGTGCTGCTATGCATGTACTGTAATGTACCGCCATATATTATATTGTTGCTATACATGTACTGTAATGTACTGCCATATACTATAGTGGTGCTATACAAGTGGTGTAATGTGCCACCATATACCATAGCGCTGCTATATATATATATATATATATATATATACAGTATATACATATACATATATATGTAGTTCACTCACGTTGACTGAACAAGTTCTGTCAGTCACAGTACGTCAACTACATACATATTCTAGAATACCCGATGCGTTAGAATCGGGCCACCATCTAGTTACATATAAAATTCTTAAAATTTTCATTTCATTCATCTTTTCCGTTCTAAAATTATACAACCTGAATGACCATGGCTTGCCCTCCCCCTAGTTTTTATCCTGGGTACGCCTATGGATCCAGCTGAGGTAAGTGCTGGGGTCTGCGGGGCCCCCTTGTAGTCGCGCTCTCTGCAACTGATATCATTACACCCTGGAGTATGGAGTGACTGGATCAACATTAAGAACTTTATATATTTACATAAACGTTACTCTCTAAAGAAAAAAGAAAGATGTTTCTCAGTTTCATCAGCTTCTGAGCTCCACTTTTAACTTCATTCACGACACCTGTCACACATAAAAAGTCTATGTGGGCAGATGGTGTATGGAGCGCGCTGACAGGGGAGCTTACCCCATCGCCAACATGTAATGCAGGGATCTCCAGGCCTCGAGGACCGCCAACAGGTCATGTTTTCAGGATCTCCTAAGGCCGGTTTCACATTGTGGGTCAAATCCGATCCGAGGCTGTAGGGGTGAACCTGACAGCCCCGGATCGGATCAGCACACTGAACCGGAGGGCTGATATGCCCTCCGGTCCGGTGTGCACCCGGACGCAGCTACCACTGCTGCTGAATCAGGACCGCGGCTGCCAGGGAGCTCGCCGCGGTTCTGAAACAACTGCGGCGTGAAGCTGTAGGTGTCCGGCTCCCGGATCCTCCCGGACCGGTGCAATCCGGCCCCATAGGCTCCGATGTTAGGGAGCACCGGATTGCCCCGGATCCGGGCGAATCCGGGAGTAGACAATTAGAGGAGATGTTCTCCTCTCGGACACAAAAATGCTGCAAGCAACGTTTTTGTGTCTGTGAGAGAATTCTGCCAGATTGTCCCGGACAGATAGAAACCGGAATGCAGAGGGCTGCCATCCGGCCCCATAGGCTACTATGGGGCCAAAATCCGGTTTAGGCTGCTTTCTCATCATTTTACGCTGATTGCGGCAGTTGTGGTGAAAAAAACCACAACTGCCGCGATTACCGCATAACGGCCGCGATCGCGGCACACTTGCGGCAAGCCCCATACAGTGTTTATGGGGCTTGCGGTAAGTGTGCGGCAAGTGCGGCCACGAAAAAAACGAGTTATTTTCGTGGCCACACCTGCCGCAAGTGCCGAAACCGCACTTGCCGCACCTGTCGCAAGCCCCATAGACATTGCATGGGGCTTGCCGCAAGTGAACCACAATTGCGGCCGTTATGCGGTAATCGCAACTGCCGCGATCAGCGCAAAACGCTGATGTGAAAGGGGCATTACCTTACACGGACAGCCACGGATCGGATCAAACCCGCAATGTTAAACCGGCCTTAGTATTGCACAGGTGATAATTGATTCACCTGCACTGGTGATTCCAATACTAAGGAAATTCTGAAACCATGACCTGTTGGCGGCCCTCGAGTTGGAGATCCCTGATGTAATTCATGTGTATTACAGCCAGGACCTGCTCCGCCCTTGATTGTTATCCTGTTAAATCCCGCTGTCAAACTCTGACAATGAGATTAAACACTCTCCGGCAAAGGGCCGCCATACTCAGCCCCCGTCCGAACATGGGACCTGATCGTGGGTCACTGATGGTTTGCTATGAAAGCAGAAAAGAAAGGGAGTGAAAAAGCAAACCACAACAATGGCAATTGTCCGTGTCCTGAAGTTTCACCGGAACTTTTGTCTCCATAGGGAATGCCCTCGGCTAATAAAAATGATAACTGACATTTTGTTTGCATTGTGCTGTACTATATATATATGTATAAAATGTATTTCTCCCATGGTAGCATGTAAACGCTGTCATGTTATTGATTCTTCTCACAGGTCTGTTCATCCGCCTGCACTGAAGAGTTGTGGTCTGGTTTATCTTTGCCCTCACCCAAGATGGCGGCGCTGACTTCTCATCTTGTCACGTGGCGGTAGCGGAAGCCCCGTGACGTCACGATGAGGGCGGTGACGTCCAGCTGACGGTGTCGGAGTTTTGCCCGCAGTTAGAGCCGCTCTGTTCCGCGGCCCCTGGATGGGGATGGCGGGCGAGGACGATGTATCCGAGTTCCTGAAACAGAACCGGGAGACGGCGGACTGGGTGGAGACTGTGAGGGGCGAGTGCGAGTCCGACAAGCAGTGGCTGCACCGGAGAGAGTTCATCCTGCGGAGCATGGGCGACTTCTGCGGGGATGAGCTGCCACTTCCGGGCTCCAACCACCGGGGCCTGGACCGGCTGCTGGCCTACTCCATGGTGTGGAGTAACCACGTGTTCACCGGCTGCCGGTAAGAGGAAACTGTGCCAGGGCTGCCACAGGTGTGGCCACAGGTGCTGCCCGGTGTGTGGTCCCTGCTCCTGGACCAGGCAAAGCCACACCCCGTGTATGTTCTCTGAGCACCCGCCACACCCCGTGTATGGTCCCTGGGCACCGCCGCCACACCCCGTGTATGTTCTCTGAGCACCCGCCACACCCCGTGTATGGTCCCTGGGCACCGCCGCCACACCCCGTGTATGTTCTCTGAGCACCCGCCACACCCCGTGTATGGTCCCTGGGCACCACCACCACACCCCGTGTGTGGTCCCCTGGGCACCCGCCGCCGCACCCGTGTGTGGTCCCCTGGGCACCCGCCGCCGCACCCCGTGTGTGGTCCCCTGGGCACCCGCCGCCGCACCCCGTGTGTGGTCCCCTGGGCACCCGCCGCCGCACCCCGTGTGTGGTCCCCTGGGCACCCGCCGCCGCACCCCGTGTGTGGTCCCCTGGGCACCCGCCGCCGCACCCCGTGTGTGGTCCCCTGGGCACCCGCCGCCGCACCCCGTGTGTGGTCCCCTGGGCACCCGCCGCCGCACCCCGTGTGTGGTCCCCTGGGCACCCGCCGCCGCACCCCGTGTGTGGTCCCCTGGGCACCCGCCGCCGCACCCCGTGTGTGGTCCCCTGGGCACCCGCCGCCGCACCCCGTGTATGTTCTCTGAGCACCCGCCACACCCCGTGTATGGTCCCTGGGCACCGCCGCCACACCCCGTGTATGTTCTCTGAGCACCCGCCACACCCCGTGTATGTTCTCTGAGCACCCGCCACACCCCGTGTATGGTCCCTGGGCACCGCCGCCACACCCCGTGTATGTTCTCTGAGCACCCGCCACACCCCGTGTATGGTCCCTGGGCACCGCCGCCACACCCCGTGTATGTTCTCTGAGCACCCGCCACACCCCGTGTATGGTCCCTGGGCACCACCACCACACCCCGTGTGTGGTCCCCTGGGCACCCGCCGCCGCACCCCGTGTGTGGTCCCCTGGGCACCCGCCGCCGCACCCCGTGTGTGGTCCCCTGGGCACCCGCCGCCGCACCCCGTGTGTGGTCCCCTGGGCACCCGCCGCCGCACCCCGTGTGTGGTCCCCTGGGCACCCGCCGCCGCACCCCGTGTGTGGTCCCCTGGGCACCCGCCGCCGCACCCCGTGTGTGGTCCCCTGGGCACCCGCCGCCGCACCCCGTGTGTGGTCCCCTGGGCACCCGCCGCCGCACCCCGTGTATGTTCTCTGAGCACCCGCCACACCCCGTGTATGGTCCCTGGGCACCGCCGCCACACCCCGTGTATGTTCTCTGAGCACCCGCCACACCCCGTGTATGTTCTCTGAGCACCCGCCACACCCCGTGTATGGTCCCTGGGCACCGCCGCCACACCCCGTGTATGTTCTCTGAGCACCCGCCGCACCCCGTGTGTGGTCCCCTGGGCACCCGCCGCCGCACCCCGTGTGTGGTCCCCTGGGCACCCGCCGCCGCACCCCGTGTGTGGTCCCCTGGGCACCCGCCGCCGCACCCCGTGTGTGGTCCCCTGGGCACCCGCCGCCGCAACCCGTGTGTGGTCCCCTGGGCACCCGCCGCCGCAACCCGTGTGTGGTCCCCTGGGCACCCGCCGCCGCACCCCGTGTGTGGTCCCCTGGGCACCCGCCGCCGCACCCCGTGTGTGGTCCCCTGGGCACCCGCCGCCGCACCCCGTGTGTGGTCCCCTGGGCACCCGCCGCCGCACCCCGTGTGTGGTCCCCTGGGCACCCGCCGCCGCACCCCGTGTGTGGTCCCCTGGGCACCCGCCGCCGCACCCCGTGTGTGGTTGCCCCTGGGCACCCGCCGCCGCCCACCCGTGTGTGGTCCCCTGGGCACCCGCCGCCGCACCCCGTGTGTGGTCCCCTGGGCACCCGCCGCCGCACCCCGTGTGTGGTCCCCTGGGCACCCGCCGCCGCACCCCGTGTGTGGTCCCCTGGGCACCCGCCGCCGCACCCCGTGTGTGGTCCCCTGGGCACCCGCCGCCGCACCCCGTGTGTGGTCCCCTGGGCACCCGCCGCCGCACCCCGTGTGTGGTCCCCTGGGCACCCGCCGCCGCACCCCGTGTGTGGTCCCCTGGGCACCCGCCGCCGCACCCCGTGTGTGGTCCCCTGGGCACCCGCCGCCGCACCCCGTGTGTGGTCCCCTGGGCACCCGCCGCCGCACCCCGTGTGTGGTCCCCTGGGCACCCGCCGCCGCACCCCGTGTGTGGTCCCCTGGGCACCCGCCGCCGCACCCCGTGTGTGGTCCCCTGGGCACCCGCCGCCGCACCCCGTGTGTGGTCCCCTGGGCACCCGCCGTCTCCTGCCGTCTTCCTGCAGGCTCCCGGTGTCTGCAGAGGTCTTCTTCTGCTGTACAGGACCTGTGGTGATGTCACAGTCACGTGACAGCAGGTTCCACCATGGTAACCTGTGGTCACGTGACTGTGACATCACCGCAGGTCCTATACACATGAAGAAGACCTCTTCAGCCACCGGGAGCCTGCGAGAGCCTGCAGGAAGACGGCGGGGGCTCGGGGGAGGTGAGCATAAACTTTTTTTTTTTTTTTTTTTTTTTAACCCCTGCGCTCTGTTTGGAGCAGTTTTACTGTACTGAGCATGCTCAGTACAGTAAAATCGGGTCCGAGGACACATCAGATGTTTCCTCGGACCCTGCTCCATAGGGCCCCATGTTAAAGGGATTGGATCGGATGTGCACTAAATGCCATCCGATTTGGTCCGATCCGATTTGGTCCGATTTTATTTTCGGTGCAAAAATCGGAGCAAGCTCTGATTTTTGCACCGATAAAAACATCGGACAAAATCGGATCGGACCAAATCGGATGGCATTTAGTGCACATCCGATTCGGTCCGATGCCCATAGGGCTGCATGGGGCCAAATTCGGATCCGATGCTGTCCGATTTTGATCGGACAGCATCAGATTTGAAAAATCTGCAATGTGAAAGCAGCCTAACATGTATACGTATAAATCATTGTTGTATCTCTTTAGTCACTATCCCAGACTTTTCTCATTATTCTACTCCACTTTTTTCTTTCCTTTTTAGTTATCCTCAACCAGTTATGGACATAGTCCTTAACATGGCAGAAAATATTAAGGTGACTGATGCCCCCGTCCATACAACCCGCGATGAACTGGTTTCCAAGGTGAAG